>SJYC01118006.1:0-23687 GCA_006408675.1 Madoqua kirkii | reverse complement strand
TCGCCCCCCCCCCGCCCCCCCCAAAAAAACCCCTCCATCTTTGCTCAAGGGATTACTCTCCTTTTCATTTCACAGATTTAAAAGACTTTTAAAATCTCTACTTTTACTTCCTAAGAGTCTAGAGATTTTAAATAACATAAAAATTACAGAAAAGACTGTGGCTTGTTCTGTGTGGTTGTGGACCCATGGCTTAATGGCAACCACTATATGAATAGTGTTTGTTTTAAGAGTAAAATATAATAAGAATTTCTTTCTGGAGAAAATATACAGACTGTGATCCTGGGCTTATTTAAAAGTCTTACATGGAACTTCCATTGATCCTGCTAAACCTGCTTAGATTATGTGCTAACCTGGCTTTTTTTTTTTTTCTTTCTCTTAATCCCAAAGGAAAATGATTGAAAGCAGGTGATGTAAAAATTAAGGGTTAAGTTTATAATTTGAACATCACACAACAGATGGTGTCTTTTTAAATTCCATATTTGCCTTTCCTAGGCTTTGGCAGATAATGAACACATCTAGAATGAACTCGCTTAAAGCATGATGCCTTTTCATTCTGCTTCTTAACTTTCTGCACATCTTGATTCTTTGCAGTTTAATTTTGCTGTTTTGTAATCAGTAGTCCAGCAACATGAGCTGTGATGCCCAGGGTTGTTGTTGTCCAACCAATGAAACACAGCGCAAAACCTTTCACTGTGTATTTCATTGGCAGAATGAAAAATAAAGACTATTAAATAATCATAAAATTTAGGACACTGTGGATGAGGCTGTACTTTGGGTTTCTGGCATGTGGGATGAATAGAGGCTATCTTTATTTTTTTGAATGGAGGGTATCTTATGAAATGTTTATTTAACCGACAAAATATTTCAGATAATTTAATTTACAACCATAAAAGCAAATTTAAAATATGACATTTTATTTCATTTATCTTAATGAGCCTTCGTAATACTAGGTACATGTAAGACACTTTAGCAAGACAGAGACAGTTTAAAGAGGTGTTCTTTTTCCTTTCCATCTAAGAAGATGCCTTTCCTGTTCAGATAAATACAGAGCTTTTAGAATAACAAGAAGTCTTAAGGAAGGGACACTGAGCCCTGGGCTCCAATTGGTAGATTTGGAGTTTATGCAGCAAAGTTGATTTCCTTGGGATCTAAGCAAGTCATGGTCTCTGAGTCTCGGTTGTCTTGATCCATTAAATGGGGAGAACAAAGCCTCTGCGTTAACTTCTTCAGGGGCGGAGGTCATCCAAATAGCAAACCCGGTACACAGTGCAACCTCACGGACTTCCTGAACTCTGCACTCTCTGGGGGGCTCCATCATGGTCTCCCCCAGGCCTGCACCAGCCGCATTTCAGCTTGATTCTTCTACTGGCTCGGAGCCAGTCCACACGTGGGAGCCTGGAACGCAAAACACTCAGGCCTTGGTTGGACAGACGTGGGTTCACATTGCAGGCACCACTTTCAACGAGTGAGAGTGAGCCAAGGACTGTGCCTCTCTGAGCCTGTGTGACCACTTGTGAGACGGAATTAGACACACAGATTCTTGTGAGGGCTGAAATGATGCTCATGCTGTATAAGGCTCCTGAGGTCTGAAATCTTTCACCGCATCTTTGTAGGATCTCTGCTTGGAAGGGGTTGATGACAATATTTCTTGCATTACTAATAAATGGAGCTGCTATGCATTTGAATTTTTGCCTGTTTGCTAAAGCAAATGGAAATATCTTTCAGAGTGCATGTGGTTTCGGATTCTCACAAACACCACTCTCTTTTGCTGTGGTTACCTGGTATTGCTGAAGCAAGTAGCTTTTAATATCAGCATGGTTAAGACAATTGCCTTAAATTTTTTCCACTAGAAATCTACTAAATAAATCTGTCCCTGGTGTTTTAGTTTATGAAGTCTACTTAACCCTGCACAGTTTGCTTCAAGAATGATGACTTGAAGTACGGCCAGCTCTGGGCTGTTAAAACTGGGACGTACCGCGCTGCGCAATCTGGTTACCGTGGTCATTTGAAGGAACTAACCCCGTGGATCATAAGAGTGTAGCATTATGTAGATTGGATGCACCTCTGTGGATTTCTTTGAGATTTCCTGGATATAAACATGACATAATCAACCTGTCTATTGTTTTGGAGGATTGAGGGATGGCAAGCATTACCGCAGGGAGAAACCCTCTAAGACCTTGTTACCAGGCCAATCTAGTCATGTTGCCTTCTGTTATGTTAAGTAACCACCATGTGATGCACAGAATTAAAAAAAGCAGCATTTGGACTTGAGTCTGTTACATCATTCAAGATTTGGGAGTTGTAATTTAAATAGTATTAGAAGCTCAAAGAGTAATCTCTGGTTTAAAAGGGTTTAACTTTTTAATCACTAGGAGAAAATGAACAGAACCAGTTAAAATTTTTCTCATGCTCGTAGAATATATATTCTACCAGCTCTCAAACCAGTAAATGTTTTCAGTCATTGAAGAGGATCTTCCCTGAGCTCTGTCCATAGAAATGAGCCCATCTAGCAGCTATGCCAGCCAAGTGGCAGTGAGAACTAGAAGGACTGAATTGTAGGGCAGAGTTTTTAATTTCACTAAGTAATTTTTAACAGATAAGTAGTTGGGATAAAATACCTTATAACCCTTGAAAGTAAGTTTTATCATCTCTACAATATGTGGGTTAGAAGAGGGGATTTCTAAGATTTTTTTCTGGCTTGACAATATCAGATCTGTTACCAGTAAAATAGGAATATGATAGATTTTCCAAGTCTGTTCTCTTTGCTACTAGAAAGCTAACAAAGTGATAATTCCAAAATGCCAATATTAGCTCATGCCCTTCTTAACATTCTTCAGTGACTCCCAGTTACTTTTAGGAAAAACAGACAAACCCTGGGGTCTCTGCCACTATCCCAATAGTACCGTCTCTACAGACATTTAGAACTTCTTATAGCTTGTGGAGCGTACAAAGTCCTTTCTTGTCTTTACACTTTGCACGCGGTGCCCTCTGCCTGGAACACCCTTCCCTATTTCCTTTGTTTGCCTGCTCCTATTATCTTTTAAGATTCAATATGGCAAAATTAGGGCTTCCTTGGTGGCTCAGTGGTAAAGAATCTGCCTGCTAATGCAGGAGATGTGGGCTTTATCCTTAGGTTGTGAAGATCCCCTGGAGAAGGAAATGGCAACCCCACTCCAGTGTTCTGCCTGGGAAATTACGTGGACAGAGGAACCTGGTGACATGACTTTACAACTAAACAACAATAGAACTTAATTGCAGAAGGCCTTCTTTCTTCCTTCTTCTATTCTCTCTCTTATTTCTTTTGAAGAGTTTACCATGCTGTAATGAAATAATCTCCTTACTTCTCTCTTCCCCTAAGTTATGTGTCTCTTTTGTTTCCCTTTCTCTATATATTCCTATGAAGAAGGAAATGGAAACCCACTCTAGTATTCTTGCCTGGAGAATCCCATGGACAGAGAAGCCTGGTGGGCTATAGTTCGTAGGGTCACAAAGAGTTGGACATGATTGAAGCTACTTAGCACGCATATGTTCCTAAGCACCCAACACAGGGCTTGTCTTACAGGAATTGCTCGTTAACCTTTGCTGAATGAGTGAAAGCATGAGCAAGTCAAAACGGGGGATGTTGGAACCGCAGTTTCAGTGGCGTTTATTTCTGCAGTGCTTGGTGTATGTGCGCAGGTGTGCAAGGCTCGCTCTTGCATGTCTGGGTAGAACCCCCATGAGATCTCAGAGGCCCACAGGTCCCTGAGGTCTGACTGGTTGTATAGAGGTCACTGCATACACTGTCCACTGTCCCTCCATTTCTTTCTTTCTTTTTTTTTTTAAATTTGGCTGTGATGGGTCTTAGTTGCAGGCAGCATAAGGGATCAAATTCCCTGACCAGGGGTCGAACCTGGGCCCCCTGCATTGGAAGCATGGAGTCTTACCCACTGGACCACCAGGGAAGACCCCTTATTCTTATGTGTGCTAATGTATATAATCAGTGACGTTTACAGTCAATAAAGTTTGTGAGCACTTTTTGTGATTCAAGCCAGGTGTTTGCTGCTGCTGCTGCTGCTAAGTTGCTTCAGTCATGTCCGACTCTGTGCGACCCCATAGACGGCAGCCCACCAGGCTCCCCTGTCCCTGGGATTCTCAGGCAAGAATACTGGAATGGGTTGCCATTTCCTTTTCCAATGCATGAAAGTGAAAAGTGAAAGTGAAGTCGTTCATTTGTGTCCAACTCTTAGCCACCCTGTGGACTGCAGCCTACCAGGCTCCTCCGTCCATGGGATTTTCCAGGCAAGAGTACTGCAGTGGGATGCCGTTGCCTTCTCCGGTGTTTGATGCTGGAAATAATCAGATAGTATCCCAATGTCTGAGGAGCTTGAAGTAGAGTTACATATGTAAATAAACCATCACCAAATAATGTTTTAAAAATAAGATATAAGAAGAAGGAAAATGATGACGCCAATAGCAGGCGATGCCAGGTGAATGCCAGTAAGACCATTCTACTGAGCCCCCCTGGCATCGTACCATGTGCATCCTTTTATCATCTGATTCCACCTTCACACTTATCCTACGAGGTGGGTGCCATCGTCAACACCTCCATTTTCAGATGAAAGTAATGAAGATTCAGAAAGGACCTGTGCTGTGTCCTGGGTCATACAGCTAGTAAACGATGTGGCAGGTTTAAATCTAGAGCTGTCAGACTTTAAAGCTTATTCTTTTGATTGGGAACCCATTCTGTTTACCAGGAACCAGGCCTAACCAAACAAGTTACTTGTTAAGTGGGTTTCCACATCACCTCACATACTGCTGGATTAAAAAATACTGTTTATTATCATTCACATTTTCAATCATGTACAAAAAATGGAGAGGACTGTATATAAACGCCGAGTACCCATCTTCTTACCCAGATTAGAACGTAAGCAAGACTAAGGTTGGTGGTCTGAAGCCAATAGCAAGGGGTCTCTGTCTTCAGATAAAGCACAAGGTTCAAGTCGAGAGGACCTTTCAGTTTTAACACCGTCACCCTGTGAAGTTCAAAGATAACAGAATGAGGAGATGGCCTATTCAAAAGGCAAAGTGCTCCACATTTGGCCTTTAGCTTGATCAGGGCACCCTTGTGGAGTTTGGTTCAGCAAACATTCATCCATGCCTGGCTGGTCCTCGGCGCTGCTTTGGGAGGGGAGTGGCAGCAGAAGGATGAGACAACAGGGCAGGGTAAGAAAAATGCTCGGCGAGGGAGGCCGTGCTGCTGGAAGGGTGTTGGGATGGGGCAGAGCTGGAAAGGACGTGGTGTTGGAGCTGGGCTAGAGGGATGGACAGGGCTTGGGCAGCAACAGGCAGGGAGTGAGAACGGCTGAGGCTGGAACTCCAGTACCTGCGAAACGTAGGTCTGAGGAGTGGGCCCTGTGTGGTCCTCTAGATACAGGACTTGGAGGAGAGATGAATTGAAACTCATTAGAAAATTTGATCCAAATGAGGTCCCTTAGGCTGTCAAAGTGATTGCTTTGGGACGCTCTGCATGTTCTGAGGGACTTTCAGCACAACTGAGTGAAGAGCCAGATTGTCGGGGGAAAGTGGCTCGACCCTCCCCGCCTCACACCCTCCCCGCAGCCTTGCTCACCGCTTGTGTGTCAGTCATGCAGTTGTGTCCAACTTTGAGACCCCGTAGACTGTAGCCTACCAGGCTCCTCGGTGCATGGGATTCTCCAGGCAAGAGTACTGGAGTGGGTTGTCATTCCCTGCTCCAGGGGATCTTCCCGACCCAGGGATCAAACCCTGGTCTCCCACACTGCCGGCAGATTCTTTACCATCTGAGCCATCTGCTCTCAAATAGACTCTGCTGACACCCCTTTTCTCTCTTCCCACCTGGGAGTCCCTTCCTCCTGTCTTCATCTCAGGTTCAGCCTCCTCGGAGCCCTTCTGTGGCCCTCCCTCCCCTGGGCTGGCGGCCCGCTGCAGGGGATGCATCCTGTAGGTGCTGCCTGTGTCCCCTGTCTCTCAGGGGAGCTCCCGGAGGCACAGAATGGATCCCTTTCTACACTCTCTTTCCAGTGCCCAGCATAGCCTGGCACACAGAGGTACCCAAGTGGATAGATTTTAAAATGAATGGTTCAGTTCAGTTCAGTCGCTCAGTCGTGTCCGACTCTTTGCGACCCCATGGACTGCAGCACTCCAGGCTTCCCTGTCCATCACCAACTCCCGGAGCTTACTCAGACTCATGTCCATTGAGTTGGTGATGCCATCCAGCCATCTCACCCTCTGTTGTCCCCTTCTCCTCCCACCTTCAATCTTTCCCAGCTTCAGAGTCTTTTCCAATGAATCAGTTCTTCCTCTCAGGTGGCCAAAATATCGGCGTTTCAGCGTCAGAATCAGTCCTTCCAATGAATATTCAGGACTGATTTCATTTAGGGTGGACTGGTTGGATCTCCTTGCTGTCCAAGTGTGAATTGATCATTTTATGAAAATGAATGGCTGCTTATACACATACCTTAATTTTCACTGTGGGGTTGACTCTGCTAAGGTTGCAAAGGCTGATCTCTGCTAAGTTCAGTTCCTCCAGTACTGATAAAATTGCAGGAAAGTAATTGGAAGGGGATTTAAATAGCAAACTAGGGCTGTCTCTCCTATCGCTGGTGAGTGATCAACCCTTTCACACGAGAGAGAGAGGAAATGTCAACCAAATGTCACCAGTCCATTCTGAGATTATCTAGCCTCATGCATGCTGTTTTGAGGCCGAGTTTTTAGGTCAGATCTATTTAGCATTATAAACATGTTGACTGTAATTAAGATAATGTCCAACCCCATTTGTAAGATGCTGGTTTAACACACTCTGCTGTTGGCTGCTAAACTGGGGGAAAGGAGGGCGCTCCATTCTAATTCTGCCCAAAGAGCTGCTGGTTTTTCCTTGTTTGATGATGGGGTTGCCATAAAACAGCGTGTTCCTGACTGTTTTAAGGGAGGATTAAAGGCGGTCCGCTCTGAGAGGGAATCCAGGGCAAGAAGGCAACAGTCTGTTTAAATAGCCTCGTAATACTTCAAAGCAAAAATAAATTGTCATGCCATTTTTAGACAGCATCCATTGCACCCGTGTTGAAATTAAAGCTTATTTGCTTCTCATGGGATCACGCAACTTAGAATGTCATCCTTGGAGGTGGCAGTGTCAAAGAATGGCAGCAGAACCTCTAGGTTAGGGAAGGGAACTAGCCACTCTCCTTCCCTACCCACAGGAATGTAACTGACATGACATTGAAGGGAAATTTGATAGTAACAGCCTGCTTTAAACGGTACATACAGTTTGACCCAGCAATTCCACTTCTAGAAATCTGGCTTACCTCATCCTCACCTCTGTTTTCAGAGATGCCTTTGTAAAGGCTGCAGCCTTGCTTTAAAAGCCAGCTAAGTGAAACAAGTAACTCAAGTGTAGGAGGTCCATGCGAGGTGGTAGTGAAAAAGAAAGTGCACTATTATGAAAAGATATTCATGAAGTGAAAAAAATAATATGGACCATATGATCCCTTTTGTTTAAAACAGTTTAAGGAGTCTGTATTTACATTAAAAGAAGATGTAGAAAAATGCCTACCTACCTGAAAACAGCAGTGTCCCTGGGGAGAGCAAGGGGGAGGAGGCTTCACTCTTTCCTTTTTTACATTTCTTGGTTTTTACAAGAAGCTTGTGTTTATGTCTATCACATATATAAGTAAGGTATTTTTTAAAAAAGCATGCTGAACCAGGGGTGGGGAAAGTAGAATTTTAGCTGCAGCCGCTGGGTATGTCCTTGGGAGAAGGAGCCATCACTGAATACTGTGCTCACGTTCCACGGATGGTCACTCGAAGCCTGGTCTGGTGAGGCCGGCAGGTCAGTGGGCCTGCCTTCCACAGGGCCCCTCTCCTTCCCTCAGGGGAGGCCCTTCCTCCACCCTATGGGATCTTAGTTTCCCACAACAAGGGTCCTTCCAGAATCCATGCTTGAGATAATTTTGTTGACCAAAAGCATGCCATTTAGAGAATCATAGCCTGTGTGGCCTTTTGATCTCATGCACTTTCTCTGCTCAGCTTTTGAGAAATGATGGAGAGAACTCGTGGTAGGGTCCTCGGGGACCTCAGGGTTGGGAGGTCACTGGTGAGTGCCCCTCTGAAGTCCTCTTTCCAAGAAACAATTCCCTCTCAGGGATTTGGACTATTTTAAGATCTTTACGAATCCTACATACTCTTACTTGCTACCAAGGGAGCTCTTTCAGATATGTATGTCCCAATGCACATCATATCAAACATATTAGAATGCTCTCACATCCTCCTTAAATATAATTTTATTGCTACAAAAATAGATTTTTAAAAGTCTTGAGATTGCCTGTAGTTTCAGTTTTGCAGTTACTTGGTCATAATTTGGAACTGATGCACTATCCCTCTCTGGCCTCAAACATTTTGGGGTGGTTTGGAAAGCTCAGGGCTCTAGGGACCTCTACTCAGTCCACTCTGAACAAGCTACAGTCAGAAGTTTCAAGTTTTGAGAGCAGAAATGCCATGTCTGTTCGGCACAACAAGAGAGGAGGCCACTGCTGTTTCTTCTGTTGAAATCTCTCTTGCTCTCTAGCTGGGTGTTTAGTACTTAAATGTTTAAGGTCCTCTGCTATGACACTGATACAGAGCACTGTGGATTATTTTGAAACTGAAAAACACCCTAGCATTTATTCTTAGGCTTAACCTTTTGGGAAATTTTCAGATTCTATTTTTTTCTCATCATTGACATAGATATTAAATGTTTCAGTGATATCTTTATGTTAAACGCTCCCACAGGCTCATTTTAGATATTCCCAGAGAATAGATCTGAAGGTTTCAGGTGGTAAATGCATAGTGTGAGGATTAAAGCATTGAGGGCTGGACTGACGGAAAGGACAGGCTTTCATATTTGATCTTTCATTCTAAAAAGAAGAAATTTGAGTGAAAAGGCTCGGATCCTACAACCTGTAGGAAATTAGAACATAGAGTCAGGCAGAAGGGATGCTGACGCCCTGTACTAGTCAGGGAGAGCGGCTGAAGTTCTCATGAAGATTGAGGTTGTTAAATTAGGACATTAAGTTAATTTGGACACGACTTGTATAGTAAAGAGTCTTTGGGGATCTGATCAGAGGATCAGTTTGTGATTGCTCTGGGAGAGACAAAGGTCATATCACATGACCTCCACTCCGCTTCCCTCTGGCTTCACAGTAAAGAGTATCGAGGAGAAGGTAGTTAGCATTATTTATCTGGGTTTTCACCTCGACAGTTATTAAACTACAGATGTGTATTTGACAGGGATTCCACATTCAACAGAGCAGAGAGGGGTGAAGGAGGGAGGGGAGAAGGAGGAGGAGGGGAGAGCTGGAAGTTTATCCAGAAATTAAGTGCTGGATCTCACTGTTTTAAAACAAAAGTTTTACTTTAGAAGAGTTTGAGATTTATAGAGAAATTCTAAAGATAGAACAGAGTTCTCATATCCCTGCACCCAATTCCCTCTACCTATTACATGAGTATGGTCACAGTGAATTATGGTTGCTGCTCCTAAGTTGCTTCAGTCATGTCCGACTCTGTGAGACTCCGTAGACGGCAGCCCACCAGGCTCCCCCATCCCTGGGATTCTCCAGGCAAGAACACTGGAGTGGGTTGCCATTTCCTTCTCCAATGCATGAAAGTGAAAAGTGAAAGTGAGTCGCTTAGTCCTGTCTGACTCTTAGTGACCCCATGGTCTGCAGACTACCAGGCTCCTCCATCCATGGGATTTTCCAGGCAAGAGTACTTGAGTGGGGTGTCATTTCCTTCTCCGAATGAACTATGGTTAATGAACGCATACTGGCGTATTGTTACTTACTAAGAAAGTGATGACAAACCTAGACAGTGCATTGAAAGCAGAGACATTACTCTGCCGACAAAGGTCCATCTAGTCAAGGCTATGGTCTTCCCAGTAGTCACATATGGTTGTGAGAGCTGGACTGTAAAGAAGGCATAACACAAAAGAATTGATGCTTTTGAAATGTGGTGTTGGAGAAGACTCTTGAGAGTCCCTCGGACTGCAAGGAGATCCAACCAGTCCATCCTGAAGGAGATCAGCTCTGGGATTTCTTTGGAGGGAATGATGCTAAAGCTGAAACTCCAGTACTTTGGCCACCTCATGAGAAGAGCTGACTCATTGGAAAAGACTCTGATGCTGGGAAGGATTGGGGGCAGGAGGAGAAGGGGACGACAGAGGATGAGATGGCTGGATGGCATCACCGACTGATGGACATGAGTTTGAGTGAACTCCGGGAGTTGGTGATGGACAGGGAGGACTGGCGTGCTGCGATTCATGGGGTCTCGAAGAGTCAGACACAACTGAGCAACTGAACTGAACTATGGGACTTTGGGTGGAAGACTGCAGAGGCCATTTTTTTCACAAAATGTCAAGGGTATATACCAATGTGACTTTACCACCCAGAACACCTGGCTGCAGCAGGGTTGTTGGTGCTCTCTACTTTCAAGTTCACCTTTCCCCTCTCTCACTCTGTGCTCTTTGAGGGATGTCATCGTGTGCAAACTGCACCTGAGGAGGGCAGACATCTACATTAATTGTTTGTCACTCATCTGTATGGGAAACATGTCCATTCCCCCATGCTTGTTCGTTCATTTGTTTGTTTATTTATCTCAGTATGGCTCAGTTCAGTTAAGGCACTCAATCATGTCCAACTCTTTGCAACCCCATGGACTGCAGCACGCCAGTCTTCCCTGTCCATCACCAACTCCCAGAGCTTGCTCAAACTCATGTCCATCAAGTTGGTGATACCATCCAACCATCTCATCCTCTGTTGTCCCCTTCTCCTCTTGCCTTCAGTCTTTCCCAGCATCAGGATCTTTTCTAATGAGTCAGTTCTTCCATTCAGGTAGCCAAAGTATTGGAGCTTCAGCTTCAGCATCAGTCCTTCCAATGAGTATTCAAGACTGATTTCCTTTAGGATAGACTGGTCGGATCTCCTTGCAGTCTAAGGGACTCTCAAGAGTCTTCTTCAACACTACAGTTCAAAAGCATCAATTCACTGGCACTCAGCTTTCTTTATGGTCTAACTCTCACATCCATACATGACTACTAGAAAAACCATAGCTTTGACTAAGACCTCTGTTGGCAGAGTAGTGTCTCTGCTTTTAATATGCTGTCTAGGTTTGTCAGAGCTTTTCTTCCAAGGAGCAAGTATCTTTTAATTTCATGACTGCAGTCACCACCTGCAGTGATTTTGGAGCCCAAGAAAATAAAATCTGTCACTGTTTCCATTGTTACCCCATCTATTTGCCATGAAATGTTGGGCCTGGATGTCATGATCTTAGTTTTTGAATGTTGAGTTTTAAACTGGCTTTTTCACTCTCCTCTTTCACTTTCATCAAGAGGCTCTTTAGTTCCTCTTCACTTTCTACCATAAGGGTGGTGTCATCTGCATATCTGAGGTTATTGATATTTCTCCCAGCAGTCTTGATTCCAGCTTGTACTTCTTCCAGCCTAGCATTTCTCATGATGTACTCTGCATATAAATTAAATAAGCAGGGTGACAATATACAGCCTTGATGTACTCCTTTCCCAAGGTGGAACCAGTCTGTTGTTCTAATTGTTGCTTCTTGACTGGCATACAGATTTCTCAGGAGACAGGTAAGGTGTCTGGCAAATATGATGTTAGCTGGAGGATTTTTGAAAATATTCATTATCAAGTGGGGGAAGTTCATCTCTATTCCTAGTTTGTTAAGAGTTTTTTTTTCCCCTTTCTCTTTTAAAAATTTTAATTTATTTTAATTGGAGCATAATTACTTTACAACATTGTGACGGTTTTTGCTATACATCAACATGAATTGACCACAGGTATACATACATGTGTCCCTCCTCATCCTGAACCTCCCTCCCACCTCCCTCCCCACCCCATCCCTCTGGGTTGTCCCAGAGCACTGACTCTGGGTGCCCTGCTTCAGGCATCGAACTTGCACTGGTCATCTATTTTACATATGGCAATATACATTTCAAACCTGTTCCCTCAAATCACCCCACCCATGCCTTCTTCCACTGAGTCCAAAAGTCTGTTCTTACATCTATGTCTCCTTTGCTGCCCAGTATGTAGGATTGTCAGTACCGTCTTTCTAAATTCCACATATATGTGCATTAATATACAGTATTTTATATATATGTATGGAGAAGGCGATGGCACCCCACTCCAATACTCTTGCCTGGGAAATCCCATGGATGGAGGAACCTTGTAGGCTGCAGTCCATGGGGTCGCTAAGAGTCGGACACGAATGAACGACTTCACTTTCACTTTTCACTTTCATGCATTGGAGAAGGAAACGGCAATCCACTCCAGTGTTCTTGCCTGGAGAATCCCAGGGACAGGGGAGCCTGGTGGGCTGCCATCTATGGGGTTGCACAGAGTCGGACATGACTGAAGCTACTTAGCATTATATACAATACAAAAGTCATTCACTTTCAAGCTTTAAAGCCGTGAATAGCATGTAGATTTTATTAAATGTTTTTTATTGTGTTAACTGATGTGATTCTTCTTCTTTATCCTGTTAATGTAGGAGATTACACTGATTTTTTTAAATATTGAACCAGGGCTTCCCTGGTGGCTCAGACAGTAGAGAACCCACCTGCAATGCAGGAGACATGGGTTTGATCCCTGAGTTGAGAAGATCCCCTAGAAGAAGGCATGGTATCCCACTCTAGTATTCTTGCCTGGAGAATCCCTATGGACAGAGGAGCCTTGCAGGCTATAGTCCATGGGGGTCACAAAGAATCAAACACGACTGAGTGATTAAGCACGTACATCCTGGAGTAAATCCCACATGGCCAGAGTTTAAAATTATTTTTGTGTAAAGTATTAGATTTGATTTGCTGATACTTGTTGAGCATTTTCATTCTTACGTTTATGAGAGATATTGGTCCCAAGTTTTCCTTCACTTGTTGTTCAGTCACTCAGTTGTGTCTGAACCTTTGCAACATCATGAACTGCTTTACACGAGGCTTCCTTGTCCTTCACCATCTCCCAGAGCTTGTTCAAACTCATGTCCACTGAGTCAGTGATGCCATCCAACCATCTTGTCCTCTGTCATCCTCTTCTCCTCCTGCCTTCAATCTTCCCCAGCATCAAGTATTTTTTTATAATGTGTCCACTCCTCACATCAGGTGGCCAAAGTATTGGAGCTTCAGCTTCAGCATCAGTCTTTCCAGTGAATATTCAGGGTTGATTTCCTTTAGGATTGACTGGTTTATTCCGGGGGGCTCTCAAGAGTCTTCTCCAACACCACAGTTTAAAAGCATCAATTCTTTGGCACTCAGCCTTCTTTATGGTCCAACTCTCACAGCTATATGTGACTACTGGAAAAACCATAGCTTAGATTAGATGGACTTTTGTTGGCATAATAATGTCTCTGCTTTTTTATATGCTGTCTAAGTTTGTGATAGCTTTTCTTCCAAGGAGCAGGTGCCTTTTAATTTCATAGCTGAAGTCACCATCTGCAGTGAAAAGGCCTCTCATATATTTTGATAATTATATTTTCATTTTCATTTAGCCCAAAATATTTTTAACTGTGCCTTTCATCTTTGCCCATTGCGTTATTTAGAAATGTGCTATTTGAATACAAATATTGGGAAGTTCTCTTTCTGTGATTGATTTCTAGTTTAATTCCATTGTGGTCTGAGAACATATTTTGTATGTTTCTATGCTTTAACATTTAAAAAAGTTGTTTGCTATGGCTCAGAATGTAGCTTATATTGGTGAATGTTCCATGTGAGCTTGCAAATGTGAATTCTGCTCTTGTCTGGTGGAGTAATCTGTACACTCTGTACAGAAAAACTGGCTCAGTGGCAAAGACCAGAACCAAGTGCGTCTGCTTAGATGCAGTAAGTTCATGTTCTATTGCCCCTTGGAAATTCCTCTTAGGTTATTTGCAAATGTCTCAATAAGCTTATGAGTTAAGGTATCAGAGATGAGCAAACTGAAGCTTACAAACGTAAAATCACTTGGCTCTTTCTGCTCTTAAACCTTATGTCTCAGTCTGATAGCAACATTATTGCTCTTTCTACCAAATATCAAGGCACTAAGTTGCTCTGGTTCTAGGATGATTGATTAATTAGTGTTCTATGGAGGAGGAGCTAGACCTCACTTTCAATCTAGCTGAAGTAATCAGTGTAGGAGGTAGCAAGACTTAGGTGAAAAGAAAAGTCATCTTTAACACGAACAAAAGAAATGTAGGAGGAACTAGGCAAGAATGGATTAGTAATAGGGTATGGGCCAAAGAATGTGACATTGAAGTCAAGGGCAATTAGAAGATAAGTTTTAGTTTCAAAGAAAATTAAGTAGTGTGAGGAAGGGGGCAGAGAGCTCAGGTTGATTGGTGCTTCTCAGTCAGGTGCTTTTGCGTCCATGTCCTCACTGGATACACAGAACAAGTCTATGAAATGTCTCCACAGCTGGTAGGATGCACTCTTCCCTGACCCGCCCTGGCCCACTGCATAATGATGCTTCCTGGGAAAGAAGAGAAGGAGCCCAGAAAATAAGGTGGTGGAAATTTGGAAAGGAATACAGGGTGACGACTGGGTATCCCAGATGGAGGGAAATGTGCTATTATCAGCGAGAATGGACGTTTTGACTGCCGATCATCTGGGGGCAGGAAATGAGTGGGTCCTGGACCTGGGGGCAAGAGGGGCTTCCTCTCAACTAGGCAGGAGTGTGTGTAGGGCCAGGCCAGGGTTCTGGTGGTAGGAACCAGAATCCTACCCCTGACCCCAGCCCTTGGCCTTGTGAGGCACCACTGAGGTCTCTGCTCTGACCCACCTATCTCTTTGTATAAACCTTCCAAGAATTTAGGGGAGGACTAATTCTAGGCAGAGCTGAATTCTTTCTAACAGAGACTCCCTGGATCATGGCTAATTCAAAGAACTATGCACATGCGTGATGTGTATTGAGAGAAAGGAGTTGTCAAGGAGCTTCACTCTGAAAGGCAGAGGTTTGATGCAGCAACCACAGCTGAGTGAAATGCTTGTGATTGGGGGATTTTTTTTTTTATCCCCCGAAGCCCCTTGACCTCCTTATTCAACCTCTGGAAAAATAGTCCAGCACCAGCAGTGGGGATGTGCTTCCCAGGTAGAGATGGCTTTGATGTTATGAACCCTCAGAAATACATTCGTGGGGCCCCATCAGTCACAAGAGCTAGAGAGCCCAAGTCACCTTGGCCAGCTGTTGAGCCAAACAGGGGTATTTGTGTTCCGACCTTTTGATGCTGTTTAAACAGACCTGCATCCTGAGACTGATTCAACACTGTGCAGGTCCAAGGATCACCCTGGGAGAGAAGAAAGCCATTCCCTGATAGGTAGAAAAGCAGGTTAGGGTTGTTTCACTTGAATATTAAGAAAAATATATATCTCAAGCTAGAGAGGTTGGATGTATCAGCTATACAAATAACAAGTCAATTTGCTTTGTGTGTGGATTGCAAGATGTCTCGTTGAGGGGTTGGGGTAAGCATAGAGGGTAAATAGAAAATGTATTTTGGATACCAAAGATGAAGAATATGTATTTGTGTTAAGATCGGTCAGATAACCCTTTTATGTCCCTCTAGCACCTGGTACTGCATTCAGTCTGCAGTTTAATGTGGTACTATTCTGAAGGTTTTGGCAGCTTCACCAGGAAGAGGCAAAGAGAATGATCTCTGTAAATATTTGCTAATGGGTGAGTGAATGGGTAAATAAATGGCCACAGGGGTGGGTGGTTGGATATGTGGGTAAGAGGATAGATGGGTGGGTGGGTGAGTGAATAGCGAACGAGTGAGTGGCCAGAATGACGGATGGAGCAGCGTCACTGGGATTTCTGAGAGTCAGTGTTAGTTGCATAATGGATCATGACCGGGCTCTTGTGTCTGGTTGTCAGTAGGTTGCGGATACTGTCCTATGTTAATGGGCATGTCTGAGTTTCTAATGTGGGGCATTAGTCAACTGCACTGTGAGTCTTGCAGACAGCTGTGGGCGCAGAGCCCGCCAGCTGGAAGTGAACGTGGCTGGGCCACATTCACCTTTTGTTGCAATTCCCAGCCACGCTGAGTTGTCGTTTCTTCATCTTCCAGAAGAGAGTGAGAGCTTCAGTCTCACAGGATGGGTGTGAGGGTTCAACAAGACCGTACTAATATTCCTGGGTGATGCTTATAAAGAGACCTCTTACTGCATGCCAGGAACTGTTTTTAGTTCTCAACATACACCAACTCGCAGCAATCCAATGAAGTAGGGACTATTACAGCTCTCATGTTAGAGAGGAGAGACTGAGGCAGAGAGGCGGAGAGATTTGAAGACCTTCAGCTAATAAGGCAGATCAGGACTTCAAATCTGGACAGGCTGGTTCTGGGGCATGTACGTTGGCCCTTTGCTCTGCATCCTTCTGAACGCAGAGCGTGCTGAGCAGAGCCCTTGGGTGGTGGGTCTTCCGTAAAGGGGTAATTCCTTCCCTCTTGGTTCATCAGTTGCTCTGAGATGGTGACGGTGGCCTATGCCCCGTGGCCAGAGCTGACAGCTAGGAAGATAGCTAGTGAGCTCGGTCTTGGCCGGGCATGCAAAGCCTCTTTTCTTTTTATGCTTTTAGCCCGATTCTTATAAATGTGAAAGACATAGATGTCAGGATCCTTAAGAATAAAATCAATATTCCTTACCTCAGTCCAGGCCTTGTTAAGGAAAAGAAACACATCTCTTTTCAAATGCATTTGAAGACAGTTTTGTGAACTGCTTTGCAATCTTGGTGCTCAGGCACTTTAGAACAAAGTAATAAGAAAATTGCTCTTTTAAAAGCATGCCTTGGGCAGTGTTCACCGTTATGATTATTATGACTATTGTTATTTTCTGTGTGTGTTTGGGAGAGACACACAGGGTGGTGATCAACTTTAAATTCTTTTCCACAATAATTTAAGCTGATATGTTATCATGAGAAGATCAATGTAACCTACACACAGTCTCCCTGGTAGCAGACCTGGGTTCGATCCCTGGGTTGAGAAGATCCCCTGGAGAAGGGAATGGCAACCCACTCCAGAATTCTTGCCTGGAGAATCCCATGGACAGAGAAGCCTGGCAGGCTACAGTCCACGGGGTCACAAGAGTTGGACATGACTGACAGACTAAACTGCATGAGAAGATTGCTCAGTCAATGAGAATCAAAAAATAGGAAATGTATGTTAATATACGCAGTGTGTTTCAATAGTTAGGACTATTGTCTTGGGAGGCTGGGTGCAAATCTTGCTTCCACTGCTTGTCGTGTGACCCTAGGTTAGTCATTGTTCCTCTACAAGCCTCAGCCAAAAATTGAAATGGTTCTGTGGAGAGTTGCTATGATGATTGAGTAAGATAATGTTAGGAATTATGTTACTGTAAATCTGAAAGACTAGATAAATGTAAGGGAGAACAGTCATTTGTGGAAGGCATGGTGTCCAGAAAGCAAGCAGAACTGGTGTAAGTCTCTACTCATGCGCTTTGTTACTAATCCTTGGTTATCTCATCTTTAAAAGTGGGATAGTAATACTCACATATCAGGTTTTCTTTTTAGAATTCAATAAGATTAATGTACATAAAATGTTTGGCATAGTATCTGGTACACGGTAACCGCTCAACAGTGTTAGCAATTATAATTGATGTATAATCAGAAGTGATGCCACAAAGGATAGGACATGAAAAAGGAAGAAATGATTCAAACCAGTGGTTGCTCAACTGACCGTTCTTTATATCTCTTGTATGTGTGTGTTTACATGTGTGTGTACTTTAGCATGTTTAATGATGAATTTCCATGGTAAGAATGGGATGAATCACAGAATTAATTTAGTCTTTACAACATTTGAAAGCAGCATAAATGTTTTTCCCTTCTGGAGGCCATGCCCTGTTCTCAGCTCACTCTGGCCAGATTCTCTGCTGTCCAATTATTCTAAGTGCCTGCTGGGTAGCTCAGCATGTCTCCCAGAGTGTGGCAGTCCTTCTCGGTCAGAGGAACATGACTCGTACGTGATGGGGTGCTTTCCTAACTTGGCTGTGCTGCCAACACCTACAGTTTTCATGGGCTGAACATCCTGTGCAGAATGCGGGGCTCATAGGGGGATCTAGGAGGAGCACCTCACCCTCCTCTTGCTACCCTTCAAGGGACAGTCCCGTGACTGCTCCTCCAGCTCTCTCCAGAAGGCCTGCACACCTTCCTCCTAGCCTGCTTGACTCTAGTCTCGTTTGGGTTAGTCATCTTCCCATCACTGTCCCATCCACAGTTTGCACACCCCTATCTGATCATATTGTTTCCCTGATGAAAACCTTTCACTAGCAGAGTGGAGACCAGGCTGCTTTGCACAATGGACAGACTTTTCCTGAGCTGGCCTTGACTTGACTCTTTAGCTCCTGCTTCTGCCTGACCCACTGTGCACACATTTATATAGCCTACTAGACCATGTGCAACTCAGGAGTGAAAACTGTCTAATCCTCTGTACCTCTTGTAACTGGCATATAGATGGTGCCCATTCTTACAGCGAATCCCACATTCTTCACAAATGTACTTTCCACGTCCACGTCCTCTGACATATACATAGTCTTCATTTGATTTATATCTGTTAAAAAAGGGAAAATCCAGTGTGTTTCCAAATACTTTGCTACTGCTGCTGCTGCTAAGTTGCTTCAGTCGTGTCTGACTCTGTGTGACCCCACAGATGGCAGCCTACCAGCTCCCCCATCCCTGGGATTCTCCAGGCAAGAACACTGAAGTGTGTTGCCATTTCCTTCTCCAATACATGAAAGTGAAAAGTCAGGGAGCTCTGCCTTGGACTCTTGGACTCTCCATTTTATTGATCTGTAAATGTAGGTCAAGTAGATAAGATGGCTAAATCTTAGTTTCACCCTCCGTATGGTAGAGGCAGTGGTGCTTATCAATAGGGTTGTTTTGAGGATGGCAAAAGGCCTGGTGCGCAGTAAGAACTTACAAGATGATAGCTTTTGTTATTATTAAATCTTTGTTGAACATAAACCATAACATGATTTGTGGAAAACAAGACTCATGAAAGGGACACTGATAGTCTTTTGATTCCAGAAACCACCAGGGACACATGCCAGAAGACAGTTTCATCTGAGAGTTTATGCTGATGATGGTGATGGCAATTGTTGGGGACCTTTGACATCTGAGAGTGTGGAGGGGGTCTTCAGTTGCAAGTAACTAAAAACCTAACCCAAGTGGCTTAGCTAGTACTTTTTCTTTTTAAATTAATTTTTTAAAGTTAAAGTGTAGTTACTTTGCAATGTTTTGTAATTTTCTACTGTACAGCAAAATGCATCCTCCCTGTTGGATTTCTTCCCATCAGGTCCCCACAGTGCATTAAGTCGGGTTTCCTGTGCTACACAGTAGGTTCTCACTAGTTTTTTTTACCCAGAGATTCAGTATGTATTTGTGTCAATCCCAATCTCCCAATTCTACCCCCCCTGCCAATGTTCATAGCAGCACTATTTACAACAGCTAGGACATAGAAGTAACCTAAATATCTGATAAATTGTAAAAAACATTAATTGCTTATATTGCTAGACAGCAACAAGGTGGGGTGAGCTTCAGTGTTGATTTGATTGAACTGCTCAATGATGTATCAAAGATCTAGGGTCTGTTTATCTGTGTCATACCAGCCGTATCCTAAGGCCATCTTCTTTGTTGGTATATCTTGTTTGTCAAAACCTTCTGGAACATGATGACAATATTCAGGGAGAGGAACAGGGTTGCTTCTAGAAGCTCTCTTAGATGGCAGAAACCTTGCTTTCCTGAAATGACTACACTCTTCTTGGCCCTGAATGAACCGAATATCCATCAGTGAACCACTGGATGGTGTTCAGGCAGTGAGGCTGTGCTAACTGCTTCGCCTTGAGTCACCTGCTCCATCCTCAGAACCAAGGCACATGCTTTGTAGTGATGGGGTAAGGAAATCTAAGTACTGAGAAAGGGGACAGGGTGCTAGGAAAGAAACTGTTTTCTGAGCTTCTGAATCAGCAGCTCTCATGGCAGATATACCAGTTTCAGAGAAGGGGAGGCATATCTCCATATCTTTATTGCCTCATCTCAGCACCTAAGAGGTGCTTTCAAAAGCGCTTTTCTATATCATTCTTTTGACAACCACTAACAATACACCCCACCCCCTGCAAAATACATGAAAGACACTTCTCATTTTTGTGTGTGTGTGTGTCTACTATTTGCACTACTGTCTTTAACTTTGAGTCTTGGTTCCCTTATGATGTTTATTATCCAAATAACTCTCTGAGGTATTACTAGGTTGTCTCTATAAATAAGAAAACAGACTGAGCTCGGGGAGGTTGATGTGAGTTTTTCAAATTCACAGACAAAATTAACAGCAGAGCCAGGATTTGATCCAGATCTGTCTGGTTGCAAAGTTCATGTTCTTTCCAAAACTCCATGCTACCTTCTTATTCTAGAAACAAGGTCGAGACTTCCATTTGAAAATAAATTTGCCAACTTGATATTCTTTCCATCTTCTCCTGGGCAGCATCCAAAGCAATAAGGAGGTTAGAAAACAAAATTCCAACTCTTTTTTCAGTGAAAACAGGAGACAGACTGAAAAATATTATGTAGGAGCTGTCAAGAGCACACAGTAGCTGTGAGAGAGGAATTCATCAAAGGCAGAGACTAGAACTCAGTAAGGTATTTGACCCCCCAAAAAAGATAAAAACAAAACTTGATTCTGGGAGAACTATTCTAGAGGAGAAAAATCTCTATCCTTTGACTGAAAATGAGGATGAGGACATAGGATAACCCGAGAGGCAGACATTCCCCAAACTTGGTTAGATTTAGAGAAATGAGGGGCTGAAAGCATCAGTCAGTTTCAGGAAGGTCAAAGCATTCTTAAAGACAGACTTTGAAAGAGCATAGGGCTAATAAGTACTACAAAAATACAAGAAAGGACATAGGAAATAGAAATGAGACATGTATACTATCATCTAAGAAATGAAGCGCCAGTCTATGTTCAATGCAGGATACAGGATGCTTGGGGCTGGTGTAGGGGATGATCCGGGGAGATGGTGTGGGGTGGGAGGTGGGAGGGGGCTTCGGCATTGAAAGATCGTGCACACCTGTGGCTGATTCATGTCAATGTGTGGCAAAACCATTACAGTGCTGTAAAATAGAATAAAGTTTTAACTTAATAAAAAAAAGGAAAAAAATGAGAAGAGTAAACAAAGTGAAATGTAGATTTTAAAATTAGCTAAAGAGCACTTGTTCAGTTGCTAATTGGTGTCTGACTGTCTGTGACCCGTGGCCTGCAGCACGTCAGGCTTCCCTGGCCTTTACTATTTTCTGGAGCTTGCTCAAACTCATGGCCATTGAGTCGGATGGTGATGCCATCCAACCACCTCATCCTCTGTTGCCTCCTTCTCCTCCTGCCCTCAGTCTTTCCCAGCATCAGGGTCTTTTTCAGTGAGTTGGCTCTTCATATCAAGTGACCAAAGTACTGGAGCTTCAGCAATAGTCCTTCCAATGAATATTCAGGACTGGTTTCCTTTCGGATTGACTGGTTTGGTCTCCTTGCATTCCAAGGGACTCTCAAGAATCTTCTCCAGCACCACAGTTCAAAAGAATCGATTCTTTAGTGCTCAGCCTTCTTTTTGGTCCAACTCTTATGTTTGTACACGACTCCTAGAAAAACCATAGCTTTGACTAGATGGACTTGTTGGCAAAGTGATGCCTCTGCTTTTTAATATGCTGTCTAGGATCGTCATCGCTTTTCTTCCGATGAGCAAGCATCTTTTCCTATAGGACGCTAAGGCTCCTGCCAGTGCAGGAGGCATGAGTTCGATCCCTGGTCCAGGAAGATCCCACATACTTTGGAGCAACTAAGCCCATGTGCCACAACTATTGAGCTCATGCTCTAGAGCCTGGGAACTGCAACTATTGAACCCATGAGCTGCAGCTACCGAAACTGGTACTCTGGAACCTGTGCTCCACAACAAAAGAAGTCATAAGGAGTAACCCACGCACTGCAGTGGAGACCCAGCACAGCCATAAAGAAAGAAATAAAATCAAAATGAGTACAAATATGAAAAGGATATTAATTCAGACTTGATGGTAGGGAGCTAATAGATAAATAAAAAATTAATGGCTAAGAGTATCACGTACAATTAAACATTTAAAGGGAGTCACTAGAATAAAGTACAGACCCTTCTAAATATCAAAAGAACTAAATGAAACAAAGGAAACTGGTCACAAAGCACAGAAAGCACGATAATATGGTAGAACTTGGGCCAGAGTATTAGTCATAGGGTCAAATGTGAAAGGGCTAAACTCACTGTGGTAGGAAGAACACTGCTCCTCCTCCAGGCCCCCAGAGGTGTTTGCATCTTAGTCCCGGAACCTGTGGTTAAGTTATATTACATGGCAAGGGTTGTGGATGGAATTAAGGTTGCAGATAGGTTAACTTGAAGATTATTTTAATTAGTCTGAATTGTCTGGGTGTGCCTGATACAGTCACAGGTGTTCTTTAAAGAGGGAGCGGGAAGCTTGATGATAATGAGAAGCGGTGCAATCTGAAGGGGACTCAGTCTCCCAGTTTGGTTTAGAACGTGGGGAAGGCACCATAAAAACCAAGGGGTGTACATTAGTTTCTCATTGCCGCTGTAACAAATTAGCACAAATTCGGTAGCCCCCAACAACACAGATTTATTGTCTTATAATTCTCGAGATCAGAGGTCTAAAATGAGTCCTACTGGACTAAAAGCAAGGTGCTGACCTGGCTGCATTTCTTCTGGGAGTTCCAGGAGAGAATTCTTTCCTTGCTTCCTCCAGGTTCCGAGGTGGCCTGCACTCCTTGGTCTCAAAGAGTCGGACATGACTGAGCGACTAAGCAAGCAAGCAAGTGGAAGGGCTGATGGGAGGAACTGGGAGACAGAGATCGATACGTACACACTACAGATACTGTGCACAAAACAAAAACAGGTAACTAATAAGAACATACGGAATAGCACAGGGAACCCTCCCTAATGCACTGTGGTGGCCTGAATGGAAAAGAAGTCCGAAGGGCAGAGGAGATATATATGTATATATGTCTGGCTGACTCACTTTGTTGTGCAGTAGAAACTAACAACATTGTAGAACCACTATTCTCCAATAAAAATGAATTAAAAAACAAAACCAAAGGCAAATTCTTGGTAATACATACATATATATATATGAATAATATATACATATATAAAAATATGCATACATCTATAACTATATATTTGTATATATTATATATTTATATGTATATTTTATATTATATTATTATACATAGTTATAATTATAACTATAATTATAAATTTATATAATATATATATATATATAAATATATAGAAAAATTATGTATATATAATGAAGGAATGCAGCCCACCTCTGGAATCTGGAAGAAGCAAGGAAAGAATTTTCTCCTGGAACTCCCAGAAGAAATGCAGCCAGGTCAGCACTTTGATTTTAGTCCAGTAGGACTCATTTTAGACCTCTGATCTCGAGAATTATAAGACAATAAATCTGTGTTGTTGGGGGCTACCGAATTTGTGCTAATTTGTTACAGCGGCAATGAGAAACTAATGTACACCCCTTGGTTTTTATGGTGCCTTCCCCACGTTCTAAACCAAACTGGGAGACTGAGTCCCCTTCAGATTGCACCGCTTCTCATTATCATCAAGCTTCCCG
>SJYC01118005.1:0-22153 GCA_006408675.1 Madoqua kirkii | reverse complement strand
TAGCCATCTAACGAAGCAAAATAGAAAGAAACTTTAAATATGCAAAGTTAGAAATAGCAAGGGGGAAACACTGTCAAATGGAAATCTAAAGAATGAGATGACTTCATACAACTCTCTGAAAATAAACTTTAAAATCTAGATGAAATAAGCAAAACAATTTTCTAGGAAAATGCAATTTATCAAGGCTGGTCTTAGAGGAGATTAAAGTTTAAACAATCAATGATAAAGAAAGTGAGAGCTATCATCTCCTCCATGAAGAAAAAATGCTATATAGTTTCTAGGGGAATTTTAACCAAACTGTTAAAACACAGCTATTTCTTACAGCAGAGAGTCTGGCAGCTACGCACTAAGCAAATGGTCAAAGTGAACATCATGTGTAGCAGGACAAGTGTGTGTCTCCTGATATAATGCACTAGGAAGGATATGACCTCATTTTTCATGGTATTTCTGACAAAATAATCGTAACTTGAATCTAGTCATGAAGAATACCAGAAAACTCAAGTTGAGGGATATGACACCAAATAAATAACTCGTACTCTTGGAAAATGTAAAGATTTTTAAAGAGAGAGACTAAAGATTAAGAGAGGCTGGAGAGGCATGAGAAATACCATGTGCTCCCAGACTGGGCAACTAGAGAAACAAAAATATGAGAAACGTTTTTGGGAAAATTGATAAAATTTAATAAAGGTCTACAGATTAGATGATGACAGTATTGTATCAATGTTAATTTACTGATTTTGACAGTTGTCATGTGGTTATATAGAATACATCCCTGTGTTCAGAAAATACACAACAAGTTTTTAGGGTTAAAGGGATATATCCATAACTCACTCTTAACTGGCTCAGAAAAAAACACATATAAATTTAGGGACCCTGAGGTTTGGTAAATTTGCCCATTTTTAAAAATACCTTTTCTGTAAATCTGTAATTCTTCAAAACAAAATGTTAAATAACTGATAATTCCATGAAATTTAAACTAACCTAGAACAAAGGAAAATAAACATATTTTTCTTCTTTTTAAAAAATAGTGACATTAATATTGTTAAAGCCTGATAAAGATTGAGATGAAAAGAAAGCTGAAAGACCACAGTTACTTGTGAATATCAGGACAAAATTCTAAATAACACGTGAGAGACTATAGTGCAGTATGAAAAGCAGAACACTCGGACTCTCACACGTTAGAGAGCCAAGTGCTATTTCAGGAAATTGATGGTGATTTCCCATTAGGAAACTGGTTAACAATGTAAAGAGAAAAAACACCAGATTACTTCTATGATTGGTGAAAAGGCATTTATACAACACAGTGCTTATTAATAAAATAGAAACCAATTGATTCTTCATTAATATGACAAAGTATATTTCTCTCAGCTGGGGAAACACTCGTAGCATTCCAAATGAAGTGAAAGACGGTTACTGCAGGTTGTTACACACTAGGTGATTTCCATGTACGGCTTCATTTAAGTCTCCAGCTTGTTTAACTTCTCTGTAATTTGCTTTATTCTACTTCATGTGAGCTTGATTTTATCCTCTTTTTCCAACTTCTTGTGATGAATTCTTAGATTATTCATTTTCAAAGTTTCTTATCTCTAAATGTATGCAGTTAAAGTGTATATATATGTTTCCTTCTAGGCACAGTTTTAGCTGTGGCCCACAACCATGTCATAGTTTCCTTAATGTTTAGCTCAAGGTGTTTATTATTTCTGTGTTTTATTTCTTCATTGACCAATGGATTGTTGAGAAACATGTTGCTTAAACTCCAAATGTTTTATGGTTAAAAATATTTTGGTTATTGGTAACCAAATCAATCCCTTCACAGTCAGAGAACATATCAGTATAATTTCAGTCCTTTGGAATTTGTGGACATTTGCTTCATGACCCATCAACATGGCTAGTTTTTGTAAATCCATGTGCACCTAAAATGTATTTTTCGATGGGTGGATGCAGTGTTGGAAATATGTAATTGGATCAGCTTTGTTAATCTTTTTGGGTTGTTGCTTGTTCTATCAGTTACTGAGAGAGAGGTGTTTGGTAATTTAAACAGGTAATCAGTCATTTAAAACAAGATTATGCAAACATATCTTAAGCATTTTATTTTTCTTTATAGAATACCAGTATATGTGTAGTTGTTAATTCTTTATAGATGTGAGGCAAAGGTCTTTCCTTCAAAGTTTTGTGCCATCTTGTCTTTGGCAAGATGCTTAAGCCCAGGTACTTTCACAGGTCCACTTGTTCCATGAGGAATTCACTCATCTCAGCCCTGCAAAGTGGCGAGATTACAGGCTCTGCACCCAACTGACTCCAGTTAGACTCTCATGCTCAGGTAGCCACCTGCAAAACAGGCAAATCCACAGGGATGCGTGTTTATTAGTTTAGACCAGGTGGTTAGTTCCTAAACTGCAGGGTGCATCTGAGTCAGCTGGAGGGCTCCATAAACCACAGATTGCTGGGTCCCACCTCCAGAGTTTCTGATTCAGTTGGCCTGAGCGGGGAGGAGGGAAGGGTGTTGGTCATTTGTATTTCTAACCAGCTCCCAGTTAATGCTGATGTTGCCGATCTAGGGATTGCACTCTGAGAATCACTGGTTTGGCTGCTCATGTTAACTCCATTCTTCTTGCCTGGGCTGCTGTGGACAAGGATCTGTGATAAATCCGTTGTGAGAGATGTGCTCAGGACTGCAGGTTCCGGTCCGGGGAGGTTTTCTTCACTCTTAAAGACTTTGCGCAACAGCCACTCACCACTCATAGTTCTTCTGCCTCTAGACTGTGGCTGTAACTGCGGTACCTGGGAACCCTGGAAGAGAGACATGGTCCACATGACAAGGACAGCAGAGGGATAATGGAAGATGCCTTGGTGACGATGTTAGGATTGAATGAACCAATGCTAAGGTGTCTTCCCTTTGAACCTTTTATTCCTGAGATAATCCTTCCTGATTGCTTAGCTTTTTGCTGTCTTATGTGGCTTGCCCTCTTATGGGAGCTGATACAGAAGGCAATACTTGGCCATCTTCCTGGGCCTGGAAATTTGAGTGGGATCGTTTCATGCTCCCAGGTATGTTGCCTTGGAAACGAGACACCTCCAGAGCTTTTCAGTTCCTGGTCTCACCTGCTTGGGGTCTGCCTGCTGTTCGCTCATGCATTCACCTTCCTTTGCCTTCCTCTCTGGTGCAGAGCTCAGCCTCTTCAATTCTTCCCACAAGAAATGTCCTCATGTGGGATAGCTTGGATATGCTTGTTGAATTCTTTGATGTTTGCAGGTTGAGGGGAAGAGTCAGTGTGTTCCAGGTGGCCATCCCATCCTGATGGGTTCTCCCTAGCTTCTCTTTCCACCCATTATTTTCTCCAGAATAGTAAATACCGTCCCCATCCCTCTCCAGTAACACCAACACCAAGGGTCTCATTCTATCCAAAGCACTTTGTTAGGTCTTTTGGTGGTAGTGGTCCCCAGTGACTTTAGTCACTAAGTCAGGTCTGAGGCTTTGCAACCCCATGAACTATATAGCCTGCCAGGTTCCTCTGGCCATGGGAATTCTCCAGGCAAGAATACTGGAGTGGGTAGCCCTTCCCTTCTCTAGGGAATCTTCCTGATGCAGGGATTGAATCTGCATCTCCTGCATTGCAGGCAGATTCTTTACTGGCTGGGCCACCAGGGAAGCCTTTAGGTGTTTTTCCACACCCAATTCGAATCTCTTTTCTAAGTAGAGTTCTGGTACCCATTGTGAATATCCTTTTTTTTTTTTTAATCACCTTGTGACTTGCAGGTCGAAAGAAAGAAATAAAGTTTAGTCATTCAATTGTATCCAGCTCTTTGTGACCCCATGGACTGTAGCCTACCAGGCTCCTCCGTCCATGAGATTTTCCAGGCAAGAGTACTGGAGTGGGTTGCCATTTCTTTCTCCAGAAGTCTCTCCAGAAGAAGAAGAAGTCCTTCTCCCAGGTCTCCCACATTGTAGGCAGATGCTTTACCGTCTGAGGCACCAGGGAAGTGGGTCGAAAGCTGTGTGAAAATCTGGGGAAAGTAATCCCAGAAGGTTCAGAAGGTATAGAAGTCCATAGTGTTCCACCATGGTTTCCTCTGGATGCTCTGGCCATCCCAGGAGGCCTTCTGTTCTATCCTAGGAGGCCTTGGCTAGATAGGAGATGGAGTCACCCCTCCTAGATCCGGACCATGCATTCTCATCAGGGACAAACTTGCTCCCAAGGAAATGAAAATTGGTTCTTGAGGGGCAAGGGAAAGCCTCTTGCTCTTTTTATGTATAAAGCAAGATATACATCAGTGCACAAATATATATAGTACTCTGGTGGTATTAGAATTTATGGGGTGGGGTGGTTAAGGAAATAATGTCTAAAGTCTCCAGTTGAGGAGTGATAATTTTTTGAAAAAGATTGCAAGACACTGATTGGATGACTCTCCACTTTGGGCAGCCTCAGTAAGTGGCAGCACCCAGTCATCCAGGCCCGAAATCTGGGCATCATCCTTGATGACTTTTCTCCCATAAGTCCTAAAGTTTCTCAAATATTTAATCTTCTCTCCTAGTTTCATACCCAAACTCCAGTTCAAGCTACTCTCTGCTCTTGCCTTGGGACGATTAAAGGACTTGTATTTGTTTGCCTGTCACTTGCTCTGCCTCTAGAGCAGAGGTGGGCAAACCCAGGCTGCTTGTCAAGGGTTATTGGCACATAGTCCCGCTTGTTAATTTCCTTGGTGTCTCTAGGTACTTTTATGCTACAATGAATGGAATGAGTAGTTGCAACTGAAACCATGTGACCTGCAAAGTCTAAACAGTTTGCTCTCTGGCCTCTTATTAAAACAGTTTATGGATGCCTGTTTCGGATGGTGAGCTACTTAAAGTAAAGGTTGGGTCTCATTTAACACTGTTCCTGGTGTCCAACTGCAAGCCTGGTGAAAGGCAGTAGTGAGTGTTAGGAGATGAATAAGTGGGTGGGTGACTAAACGGAAGCAGCACAGCTGTGCTGTGGTCAAGGGTGGGCACACCCCTGCCCCCAGTTCCAGCCCCTGCTGGTGTGAAAACCAGCAGGTTACTCTTTTCTCCCTGAGTGCAGGCCATGGCTCAAGTTCAAACCCAGCAAAACTCCCTTCCCCTCCTGTTCCTGCCCTCATTTCTGCTATTCCATCTTTTGACAAGAAGGAAGCTTTTCTTGTGCACTGCAGATGATTAAAGATGAATTATCTAAGTACCGCTCCCCTCTGGGAATGCTGAGCAGAGTCTAATGGTGGTGTGCAGAAAAAAAAAAAAAAGAAAAGAAATCCCTGGGTTAATATCGATCTTCAGAAAGTGAAAGCATTTGCTCCATAATGAAAAATTCCGCAGGCTTTGGACACATCTGGGGCCTGATCCACCAGCTTCAGTTATGAGCTCATTCTGAGGAGCTCATGGCTGGGCTCTTTTAGACTTCTAAACTTCACAGCACCATGAGTCGCAGAGATACCAGCTCACTGGAGTTGAGCACTTGCTGTATTTTGGAACTTGATGAGTGAGTTATTTCTAGTTGTGAGATAGTTTTGATCGGCCCCACTTTACAGCTCTGGAAACTGAGACTTCGAGAGGGAAGTGACTTGTTCAAGTTCATACAGTTGCCAAGTGGCAGAGCAGGGATGTGACTAGTTTGCTAATCCCATGATCTTTGTGTGCAAATCAGGAGATGAAGAATGCTAATAATAATAAAATCAACTTATATGTTAGAAATCATATTCCAAAGACCTGGCTCCTTACATTACTGAAGTATAGGGCTTCCCAGGTGATGCAGTGGTAAAGAATACGCCTCACAATGCAAGAGACATAGGTTCAATCCCTGGGTGGGGACGATCCTGGAGTAGGAAATGGCAACCCAGTCCAGTATTCTTGCCTGGAGAACCCATGGACAGAGGAGCCTAGTGGGCTGCAGTCAGTAGGGCTGCAGAGTCAGGTGTGGCTGAGCACGTATGCATATAGTTGAGTTACAGTGTTGTAATTTCATTTTTGTTGCAGCCAAGTGTATATAAACACACACACACTCTTTTTCATATCCTTTGCCATTATGGCTGATCACTGGATGTTGAAGCTGGTTCCCTGTGCTCTGCAGTAGGACCGTGTTGCTCATCCAGTCTCCATATAATAGCTTGCAACTGCTGACCCCTAATTCCCACTCCATCCTTCCCCCATCCTCCTCCCTTTGACAACCACACATCTGTTCTCTATGTCTGAGTCTGGCTCATAGATAAGTTCACTTGCATCATATTTTACATTCCATATGTAAATGATATCTTACAGCATTAGTCTTTCCCTTTCTGACCTACTTCAATTAGTATGATAATCTCCAGGTCCAACCATGTTGCTGCAGATGGCAATATTTCATACTTTTTAACGGCTGAGTAGTATTCCATTGTATATGTGCACCACATCTTCTTTATCCATTCATCTGCTGATGGACATTTACATTGCTTCCTTGTCTTGAGATTTCCTTCTTCTTTTGCTCCTACTCTTCCTCCATTGGGTGCCCACCATGTGCCAAGCTCTGTGTCAGGCAGACTTAGCCAGATAAGTGGGGACAATTCTATCCATAAGGAGCCCTCTCTGCAGTGTAATATAGAACATAAAATCAGCAGATACTCTGCAACAGAGTGTAATAGGTGCTGTGGTAGAGAAGGGCAGAAGACAGGAGTCTGAACCAAACTGGACTGATGATAGAGGAAGGGAATGGACAGCTGCCTAGAGATTTTGTTTTAAGGATGAGGAAGAGAAATCTGGTTCATGGAAACAGCATGTACAAGTGGGCAGCTTCCTGTATGTGACTGAGTCACCACCTCAGTTACATTTACCATGTGCCCCTTCCCCTGCTAATACTAACCCCAGACCTACCACATGAGCTGCAAAAAGACCAATGGATTTGCTTTAACAGTTTACTATTATCAAAATGATGTTCTTCTTGCCACACTGTATTCTAAAAATGTCTACCTCCAACAGCATAACTTCGCCAAAACACAGCCTATGAATCTATGCCTAACACATGGATGCTTCACAAATATTTGGTGAGTGATGGAAAGTTAAGAATATGTTCAGAAAACTGTTCTAAAATTAAACTTCATTAAAATTCATACTGTGTAGCTAATAACTCCTTTACAGGATTCCCTTATTTCTTTTGACCCAAAATGTATACATCTATGAGATTTTAAAGGGATAGTGAATAGTTTTTCAGGTCTTAAAAGTCCTCCCACGAATATCTATCTTACTGTTAGAGCAGATGAAGAATATTGGATAAAATAAGAAGGAAAAGGAAGAAATCTTAACCTTATGGGGCATTTCCATGAGTCAATCTAGGGACATGATTTTATTTAATTCCCATGACAGTCAGGATTTCTCTTGAGTTTATAGATTGAGAAATGAAGGGGACTCAGCTGGAAAGGGGCAGGGTTTGTGTTTAAACTCTGACTCATTTGACTCCAAAGGTCTTTTCTCTTAACCCTTGGGAATTAAACTCTCATCTCAAACTCTTCAAATAGGCATTTACAGATTTGACTCAAATTTGGTCAGCATTTGACTCTGATCACCATTTCTCAGTGTTTTTCTGTTTTTATTCACTCCCTGAAGTTGATGTGTCTTGGGATACAAACTTTAGTTTTCTCAGATGCCCTCCTCTGCTTCTTTCTCTCCTGTTGATACCTCACCCTTGTCACCACTCCACTTGTGTACATGGATGTGACATCATAAAGAAGGGTGTGGGACCTTGGGACCCAGCTTCCTGAGCAGCCGCCAAGGAGCCAGATGATGCATCAGGAAGTGTGTGTTTAAAGGTTATCTCTTTACGGAGTCAGTCTTGGCCAGTGGGAAGTGGGAGAAGGGATGAGTCAGACAGATGGCTATTTCCTTTTCAATTTCCGGTACTCCTTTGAAGCAGTCTCTCTTCTTGACCCATCTGGGTATTAGGTGAGCAAGCTTTCTGAGTGATGTGCTGGATTTCTTAGCTGGCTGTGAAGTGAGGACTTGCAGGGTAATACACTGCCCCACAGAGCATCATGGTTTCCCTTTCCTCACTTCCCATTATCCTTCATCATGAGAGCCTTGGGCTTGCCCTTCCATGTAAGTTGTAAGCATCTAAAGTCTGCCCCAGGCTCTGCTTTCTAGAAAGCCTGGGGAGAGAAAGAGAGAAGGAAAGAAAGAAAGAATCTCGAACTCATGTATGACGATAATGTTGGGAAATCGCTTTGCCTTCCTCTAGTCCAAGAGTGCTGGGCAGAGGCATATTTATCCCATAATGTGCTAAATTCTTGAATATAAGGTAAATCTTTTACCCTATTGTGGTCAATTTTATGTGTCAACTTAGGCCATGTTGCCCAGTTGTCAGATAAAATGCCAGTTTAGATACTGCTATAAATGCATTTTTTTTTTAAGATGAGATGAACATTTACTAAGACTTCCCTGGTGGCTCAGAAGGTAAAGAGTCCACCTGCAATGCAGGAGACCCAGGTTCTATTCCTGGTTTGGGAAGATTATTAATAAATCAGTAGAACAGATTATTTTCCACATTTTGGGTGAAACTGAACCGATCAGTTCAAAATCTTAAGAGGACAAAAAGTCTGAGATCTTCTGAAGAAGAGGGAAAGCTCCTCAAGACTATAAAGAATTCCAGACTGCTGCCTTATGAAATTTGGATTTAACATCATCAACTATTCCTTGGGTCTTCATAGTGTCTTGTGGAGTTTGGACTTGCCAGCTCCCTTCAAATGAGCCAATTGCTTAAAATCTATCTGTCTACCTATCTTTCTACTCAGTTTTATTTCTCTTATATGTCCTCTAGAAACATCAGAGAAAACTTAATACAAAATATTTAACGTGGAGTGCTGTGAAAATTATTTTAAACAACAATAAAATACTATCTAGGAAAATGAATGCCCTGAATAACCTCAGTCAATGCTATTTTGGATGCCTAAAGATATCATTGCCAGACTTCATTAAAAAAGAAACCAGATAAATTATTTCCCAATGTTTTGCAAGATGTGAGAGATTCGGATAAGTTAATGAAGGTATCAGATGGAAATATGATGGTCTTCCTTGCTCACCCACCATTTCCTTGGATAGTGTGATCAGCTGTTGTTCACTCTCTCAGTTTTGTCAGGTGTTTGCGATCTCCTGGACTGCAGCACGCCAGGCTTCCCTGCACTTCACTCTGTCCTGAAGCTTGCTCAGATTCATGTCTATTGAGTCAGTGATGCCATCCAGCCATCTCATCCTCTGTCGTCCCCTTCTCCTCTCGCCTTCAATCTTTCCCAGCATCAGGGTCTTTTCCAATGAGTTCGCTCTTCACATCAGGTGGCCAAAGTATTGAAGTTTCAGCTTCAGCATCAGTCCTTCCAATGAATATTCATAGTTGATTTCCTTTAGGATGGACTGGTTTAATCTTCTTGCTGTCCAAGAGACTCTCAGAAGTCTTCTTTAGCACTACAGTTCAAAAGCATCAGTTCTTTGGTGCTCAGCCTTCTTTCTGGTCCACCTGTCCTATCCATACATCACTGCTGGAAAACCCGTAGCTTTGACTAGATGGATTTTTGTTGGCAAAGTGATGTCTCTGCTTTTTACTAGGCTGTCTAGATTTGTGATAGCTTTCCTTCCAAGGAGCAATCATCTTTTAATTTCAAGGCTGTAGTCACCACCCACAGTGATTTTGGAGCCCACGGAAATAAAATCTGTCCCTGTTTCCATTGTTTCCCCATCTGTTCGCCATGAAGTGATAGGACTGGATGCCATGATTTTGATTTTTTGACTGCTGAATTGTTTTTATTTTTAAATTAATTATTTTAATTTGAGGCTAATTACTTTATAATATTGTGCTGGTTTTTGCCATGCATTGACATGAATCAGCCATGTGTGTACATGTGTCCCCCATCCTGAACCTCCCCTCTCACCTCCCTCCCCATCCCAACCCTCTGGGTCATCCCAGTGCACTGGCTTTGAGTACCCTGTTTCATGCATCAAACTTAGACTGGTCATCTGTTTCACATATGGTAATATACATGTTTCAATGCTGCTATTCTCTCAGATTGTCCCACCTTTGCCTTCTCCCACAGAGTCCAAAAGTCTGTTCTTTATATCTGTGTCTCTTTTGCTGTCTCGCTTATAGGGTCATCTTTACCATCTTTCTAAATTCCATATATATGTGTTAACATACTGTATTGGTGTTTTTCTTTCTGACTTACTTCACTCTGTATAATAGGCTCCAGTTTTATCCACCTCATTAGAACTGATTCAAATGTGTTCTTTTTAATAGCTGAGTAAAATTCCACTGTGTATATGTGCCACAGCTTTCTTGTCTGCTAATGGTCATCTAGGTTGCTTCCATTTGACTGCTGAGTTTTAAGCCAGGGTTTTCACCATCTGCTTTTATCTTCATCAAGAGGCTCTTTAGCTCCTCTTCACTTTCTACCATTAGGGTGGTATCATCTGCATATCTGAGGTTATTGATATTTCTCCCAGTGTGATCAGTGGAGAAGGCATTTATAAGCTCTCACTATGTGCCAGGTGTTGTGTTTCAAATTGAGAATATTATGGAGACAAACCGTAGGCCCCGTCCATGAGCAGAGTCCTAGTCAGCCAGATAGATGTCCATAAATAAAACCAATGTGTTCAACCAGTATGTTGAACAAGGCAGCTCATGACTTAGAAAATTCTTTTGCCTCCTTGAGTGTTTTCTTCAGTGGAAATTATTTCCCTTGCTTCTATATGGGAATGCTGGCAGGTGCCATGACTTTTCTGCTCATTCCTAGTACAAGACAATGTCACTGAACCAAACTTAGGTCTGCTCGCCCACACACAATAAAATCAATCTACTGACAAGGGATTGTGGTGAAGGAAAGTACAGGATTTATTGCAGGACACCAAGCAAGGAGAATGGGCAGCTCATGCTCAAAAGACCCAAACTTCCTGATAGCTTCAGGGAAGGGGAGGATTTAAAGACATATGAGGGAGGGGGCTGAGGACAGAGTGAGTGATCAACTTTTGCACAATTCTTGGATTGGTTGACATCAAGGTGAAGTTTCAAGCATCATCGACCTGTTTTTAACCAGTCTAGGGTTTATGTTCTTTTGGACAGGAATTTTCATTGGGGGGGTCTGCTTTCTATACAAACAACTTAGGCCTTTATTTGTATCTTTCAAGTAACTGTGAGTTTGGTAATTCTGATATTTGGCAGATTTATAGTCTAACTGATTACCCAGTTCTTCAGCCCAACACCCTTCTGTGTTTCTGTATCTTCACATTTCCCAGTTAAGAACTCTTGAGTCAGCCTTCTACTTCAAAAAACTTACAAATGGTAAATGCTGGAGAGGTGTGGGAAGAAAAGGGAGCGCTCTTACTTTGTTGATGGGCATGTAAATTGATTCTGCCATTATAGAGAAAAGTATGGAGGTTCCTTAAGAAACTAAAAATAGAACTACCATATGACCCAGCAATCATACTACGGGGCATATACTCTGAGAAAGTCATAACTGAAAAAGACACATGCACCCCAATGTTCATTGAAGCACTATTTGCAGTAGTTGGGACATGGAAGCAATTTAAGTCTCCATGAAGAGAGGAATGGATAAAGAAGAAGTGGTACATATATAAAATGGAATATTACTCAGCCATTAAAAGGAACAGAGTCAGATCACTCATAGAGACATGGATGGACCCAGAGTCTGTTACAAAGAGTGAAATCAGAAAGAGAAAAATAAATATATGTCAACACATATATGGGGAATCTACAAAACTGATACAGAAGAACCTATTTGCAGGGCAGGAATAGAGATGCAGACATAGGGAACAGACGTATGGACACAAAGGATGGGATGAATTAGGAGACTGCCACGTGTGAAACAGATGGCTAATGGAAACCGACTGCATACTGTGGGGAGCTCAACTCACTGCTCTGTGGTGACCTAGAAGGGTGTGATGGAAGTAGGGTGGAAAGGAAGTTCAAGAGGGCGGGGATATAGGTATACATATAGCTGATTCACTGTACAGCAGAAACAAACACAAAAGAACTTTACCACAATTGAAAAAGGAGGGGATAGACAGGGGTTGTACACAGTTTCACAGTCACTATTAGGTGAAAAATGTGTTCCTAATGGAGTAATCGCAGTAATGCAGAGGATGAGATGGTTAGATAGCGTCACTGATTTAATGGACATGAATTTGAGCAACCTCAAGAGACAGGGAAGCCTGGTGTGCTGCAGTCCATGGAGTCCCAGAGAATCCGACACGACTTCGCAACTGAACAGCAAAGCAGTGATTTGAAAGCTCATTTCAAGATAAAACCTGGAGCTGGATTTGGCTTTAAATCTTCCTTCTTTGATGCCAACAGGGAGCATGCTGGGGGAAGATGGGCTTCACTGGAGACTTCTGTCTCCTTTGCTTTGCTCTTCTCTTGCTCCTGCTCCACCCCTGCCCCAGCTGTCCCATGTCTAGCCCCTCGAGGGTCCCATAGAGAGAAGTATGCGAAGGGAGTGGAGGGACGCTGTCTTGTGTGTGGCCCGTGGACTCCCAGGCCGGTGGATACTTGTAGCAGTCTCTCTTACTTATAGCTCTTTCTTTTGTGTACTTTTCAGAGGTTTCCTACTGCGCTCTTCTTCCCTTGAAGTCCTTGGTGACTCCCCTATAAGTCTCCTTGGGTGGTGCCTTTTGACTCCTTTCTGCAGTCGCTAGGAGTTCCATCCAGCTACTTGCTGCTGGGTGCCTTGCACCTTATTTTGTCTCGAGGAAGCAGTGAGCATCCCTGGCTGGCCCAGACAGCCCCGGAAGTGCACTGGCCAGCCCATCTCCATCTGTGTTGATTTCCTGGCAAGAAATGGACCCCAGTCCCTCAGCTGAGCTCCCACATGGAGAGGTCACATCTGAGTAGCTCTATGAAAGAAACCCTCTAACTTGGTGGGAGGGGAAATGGAACGGCCAGCACAGCTCTCTCCCAAATGAACCCACTCACAGAATTCTCCTTCCTCGAGTTTTTCTACCCTTTTATGTCATCTAAGTGAGTGAGGGGTCGGGGAAATGGTTCTTAAGAATTTATGCCAAAAGTCTACAATGATTCCTCACTTGGAAATATCACACCTATTGAATATTAGTGTCTGGATGAAAATTCAGTTTTGATAGCTTGTTTCATATATAAATGAAATTGAGATATAGAACACACGTGATACATGATACTAATCGAATTCTGTCTCTCACTCATCATGGAGACTTCAGCTGCTGCAATCTCCCAGCTTCAATGTGTTTTCCTGAAAATTGGGAGCAGTATTATTGACCTCATAGGATTGTTCTAAGGATTAGAGATGCTGTAAAGTTCCAGTTTGGTGCCCAGATAATCCTAAGTACTCAAGAATCTGAGGAGCGATATCCATTAATACGGCAAAAGATAGTTGTAATGAGCCAGTGGGAGCACTCAAGCCCCGTTGTAAAGACAGACAGTGACAACAATAAAGGGCCAAAGTGTTTGCATCTGTTTCTTTTCCTATTTAAAAAACCCAACAAACATAAACCTTAGCTTTTCTGTTTTTTGAAAAGAAGACAGTTCAATTAGTAAAATGTAAAAATTTGAAAAAAACCAAAACATAACCCCAACCATATTATTTTGAAGCTCTTCTGTGACTATTTTACATAGCTGTAATTATACTACATGTAAGAGTTTGCTCCCTGACTTTTTTTATATACGGATATTGTATTATAGACATCGCTATTGTATGATATATCCTAGTAACTGACATTTTTAATGCAGCATAATATTTCCTTGAGTGGATACAGGATAATTTATTTATTTATAATATATATGATTTATTTATATATTTTAATAATATATATTATTTCTTAAATTAGTATATTATTTATTTTAAATATATTATTTATATTATATATATGGTATATATATTTCTGATTTTTTGACATTTAGATGATTCTTATATTTTTCTGCTTTATAAATCAAGTCTGTTAGGACTCTTTGTTGGCAACTAACAACCAATTCTGCATAACTTAGGCACAAAAGGACTTTCTTTGAAGGGTATAGAGGAGCTCGCAAAGTTCACAAGGAGGTTGAAGAAACATGTGAACACAAAGCTGAGAGCTGAGGAAATTCTGGTGATCAGGATGGTGGGAACTAATTGATGATCGGGTTACAGTTTTGCTGTTAGAATGAATATATGTTATCTGTAGTTTCCTCTGCTTGAGTTATTCCACTAGAGAGAGAGAGGGAGAGAGAGAGAGAATGTGACTGACCAAGCCTGGGTCACATGCACAGACCTAGGGGAAGTCAAGCCTGAATTCCTAGGTGCAAAGCAGCATCAAAACTGTACACAGTGGAGATGGGGTGTAAACCCCTCAAAGAAAATAAGGGCGATGGAATTAGGTGACTCATAAACCACGTTTTAACTACAACAATATTCCTTATCTGTACATATCTCTTTGTCTAGATTTTTGAATTATTTTCTTAGAAAAAATTTCCACAAAGTAGGACAAGTGGATGAGAGAGTAGACCTCTGGGGTGATTCTTGATTGACAAATATGTGTATGGCAGTACTGGAGGAACCTTATTAGAAGGAACAGGAAATGGTAGATTAATGGAGAGTCAAGGATTATACAAACACACTGGAGGCATTTTACTTTACCTATCAGTTCAGTTCAGTGGCTCAGTCGTGTCCGACTCTTTCCCCTATAAGGTCCTATAAAAGAGAGCAGGCTAGAGATCTTCGTGAGGCCACCTGAATGCAACATCCTTCTGAATTTTTAAGATTCTTACCTCTTCTGAATCTTATACAGTGGGTTCACCCACGCCTATTCAGCATCCATAATTTGGCTCTTTTTTGAGTCTTTCCAAAGCCTTCAATTTTGTTTTCACTGAAACAGCTACTCTCTTACTTATCCCACTCATATTTAATCGGTTTTTATTATGTTTAGTTTAATTAAGTAATTAGAAAAAAACAGTTCAAGTGGTCCCAGCAGGCTTGAGAACAAGTACAACTCACTCTCGTTAAACAGACAGCTCAGTTGGTGGGACCATTAGAACACAGAGTTCTGGAGAGCAGGCTACAGTGGGGAGCGACAATTTCTCAGTGGGCATCAGTCTGCTTGCTTATAGGAGGAATGCCGAGTTGGCCAAGTGGAGTTGTTTAGAAGAAATTCCACTGTACCAGTGGAAATGAACCCTCTCCGTATCTTACATAACAACAATACAATATCAGCACTATGCTTTTGACCCTGGCACAGTACGCGTATCGTTATATGTCATGTGTATTTATATAACCATGCTGGAAGTCAAATTCAGAACTATTCCATCACAAGCCGTCTCTCTAATGCTGTCCCTTTACAGTCACAGCCACATCCTTCCTCTCTACAATCGCTGAACCATGGTAACCATCCGTCCATGGCATATACTTTTGTCATTTGGGAATGTTATTTCAATGGCATTATACAGTATTTGCCCTTTTGATACTGAGCTTTTTCACTCAGCATAATGCCTTTTAGATCCATCCAAGTTGTTGCATGTAACGTTTCTTTTATTGCTGTATCGGAGAAGGCAATGGCACCCCACTCCAGTGCTCCTGCCTGGAAAATGTCATGGACGGAGGAGCCTGGAAGGCTGCAGTCCATGGGGTTGCTAGGAGTCGGACATGACTGAGTGACTTCACTTTCACTTTTCACTTTCATGCATTGGAGAAGGAAATGGCAACCCACTCCAATGTTCTTGCCAGGAGAATCCCAGGGACGGGGGAGCCTGGTAGGCTGCTGTCTAGAGTGGGACACGACTGCAGTGACTTAGCAGCAGCAGCATTGCCTGGTATGGATAAACCACAGTTTAACCACTTACCTACTAAAGGACATTTTAGTCGTTAGTTTGGGTTTTTGCAAATAAAGCTTCTATAAACAGTCATGCGCATGGTTTTATGTGGACATACCTTCACGTCTCTGGGATAAATGTCTTAAGAGCATGATTTCTTGGGTCATTAGGTATGTGTGTGCCACACCAGTTTCCTCAGTGGCTGTACATTTCACATTTTTACCAGTAATAAATAAGAGATCCAGCTTCTCTGCATTCTCATCAGCACTTAAGACTGTTATTATTTTAAACTTCAACTGTCCTCATAGGTATATAGAGACATTTCATCATAGTCTTAACTTGCATTCCCTAAAGCTTAGGGCTTCCCTGGTGGCTCAGACAGCAAAGAATCTGTCAGCAATGCAGGAGACCCAGGCTTGGTCCCTGGGTCGGGAAGATGCCCTGGAGGAAGGAATGGCTACCCACTTCAGTATTCTTGCTTGGAGAATCCCATGGACAGAGGAGCCTGGTGGGCTACAGTCCTTGGGGTCGCACAGAGTCAGACACGACTGAGAAACTAACACTTTTACTCTCACCTTCAAAGGCTAGTGCTGCAGAACACCTTTCCATGTGTTTACTGGTGTCTGGAATTGGAGGGTGTTTGGACAGGTCAGGGAAAAAGGGCCAGAACATCCAGTAACACACGACAGACTTAACAGTGGTGCTTGGACAGGGCTGCCAAGGGAAGGACAGCCTGCCCTCGGACAGGGAAGGCCTCTCCTAGTAGGAGTCTGCTCAGAAGCCGTGTTTTGAGGGCTTCTACTCAGAGTGGGGAGGTCTGGGGAAAGGGGGATCAGAAAGGAAGTTTAAGGGAGTCTCTAGGTCACAGCCTTCCTAAGGGCCATACTCACTTGGGGTTTTATAACGATAAAGCTCTAGCTTATCAATAGTCAGCAGATATGGAATGGGTTTTTTTTTCAGAGAATATAAAGCAGGCAAGCGCTAAATGTCAAAAATCTGCTTAGTTGGGCTATCTTTAAAACAGCTAGATGTGTAAAAATTTGCTTTTGGTGCCAGCAGGCTTTTAGGTTAATGCATTTCAGCCTGCAGTGGAGAAGTAAGCAACCTAGGGGCCGAAACACAAAGGCTGTTTGGGGCTCATTTATATAACAGTTTGCCATCTGTTTATTCTCTTCTATGTAATGTCTCTTCATGTCTTGCCCATTTTCTAATTGAATTGATTTACGACAAATCTGGAATTGGGGAGTTCTTTATATGTTCTAGGTATGAGTCCTTGTCAAATAAGTGGTTTGCAAATATTTTCTCCAAGCTTGGAGCTTACCGTCTCATTGCCTTAACAGGGTCTTTCACAAAGAAAAGTTTTTAATTTTGATGATGTCCAATTTATTGAGTTTTTTTTTCCTTATGGATCATGTTTTTGGTGTTAGATCTAAGAATCTAAGATCTAATCATCAATTCCCAGGTCCCAAAGGTTTTTCTCTTATGTGTGTGTCTGTGTGTTTTCTGAAATGTTATTGTTTTATATTTAACATTTCAGTCTATAGCCAATTTTGAGTTAGTTTTTGTGTAAGAAGTGACACTTACATTGAGGTTTTATTTTTGTTATGCATATCTAGTTGTTTGGATATGATTTTCTTGAAAAACTACTTCCTCCATTGAGTTGCTTTTCGCCTTTGTCAAAATCGGTTGTCTGTACTTGTGTCAGACTATTTCTGAGTTGCCTACTCTGTTCCACTGACCTATGTGTCCTTCATCAACACCACCAGTCTGGAGTCCTGTAACTACATTTTAAGTCTGGAAATTAGGTAGAATTGGGGCAGGAGGCAGATGGGCCCCTCCAGGGTAAAGCGATGGGAGATTCGTTCCCTATGGACCGAAACGCTGAGAGAGAATAGTGGGACAGTTATGGGAGGAGGCTGGGCCCTTCCCAGATCACATATTTCTTGTTCTGGAAGTCAGGAGGGGCTTCCTAGGCGGCACTAGTGGTGAAGAACCTGCCTGCCAGTATAGGAGACGTAAGAGGCGTGGATTCGATCCCTGGGTAGGGGAGATTTTCCTGGAGGAGGGCATGGCAACCCACTCTAGCATTCTTGCCTGGAGAGTCCCATGGACAGAGAAGCCTAATGGGCTACAGTCCACAGGGTTGCAAAGAGTCTGACACGATTGAAGCAACTTAGCATACACACAGAAGTCAGGAGACTTCCTCGACCACACAAGTACAGAAAGGCTCCTTGGAGTTCAAAGGGAAGTGATGCTAACTAAGCCTACCCAGACTCTTTGGTAAAATCCATCTTGGTTCATGCATACACGTGGGAGGATCCTGAGATATACCAAATATGGACTGTGAACAAGGCAAAGCAAAACGATTGGCCAAAGGAAACGCAGAAGAAATGCCCCATAAAAGTAATTCAAACCGCTATGAGGATGAAACTATCCCTCTGAGTCTGCCCATCTGTCTCTCCACATGGACTGTACTCTTTTTCCTCCTAATAAATACTTGACTTGCTTCACTGCTTTCCTTCTTTGTGGAAATTCTCTTCTGCGAAGTCCAAGGGCCAGTGCCCTTGTCACTGACCACTGGTCTAGTAGCTAGGATCTGCTGATTTCACCAGCACCACACAACCTCAGTCCCTGGCTGAGAACCCAAACCCCACTCCAGGCCATTACAGGCTGACGTCACCCCAGACCAGAATTCCTTCTGCTTTATTCTTTTTCAGAATCATTTTAGTTATTTAGGCCTTTAAAAATTTTAGAATACTCCTGAATAGAATAAAACATAAATAGAATAAAAAATAAGATAATCTTTTATTTACAAAATCTTCATAAGAATCGCATTAAACTTGTATGTTAATTTAAGAAGAATTTACATCTTTACCATGTTGAGTCTTTACATCTATAAACAAAGCATGCCTTTGCATTTGTTTAGATATTTGTCTTTTCCTCATCATTGTTTTTGTAGTTTTCAAAATAGAAGTCTTGTACATGTTCAGGAAGATTCATGTGCTATGTGCTAAGTCACTCAGTCACGTCTGACTCTTTGTGACCCTATGGACTGTAGCCTGCCAGGCTCCTCCATCCCTGGGACGCTCCAGGCAAGAACACTGGAGTGGGTTGCCATTTCCTTGGAAAATTCATACCTAGTTATTATGATTTTAAATGACTATAAATGGTATTGTGTTTTAAAATTTTACTGTCTACATGTTCACTGGTAGTATGCATAAGATGTAATTGGTTTTTGTTTTTTACCTTGTTTCCTGTTCATTGGTATTATGTATATCATTTGCAAAGAGTAGTAGTTTTATTCTGCTTGTGTGCCTTTTATTCTCTTTTCCTGTGTTATTGTGCTGGCTAAAACTTCCAGTACTGTGTTGAATAACCATGGTGGAAGTGGACATCTTTGCTTTGTTTTTAGTCTTACGGAAAAATCATTCAGTCTTTCATTATTAAATATGATGTTAGCTACAGGTCTTATGTTTTATTTATACAGATATTCCTTATCAAGTTGAGGAAAAGGATATATAGATAGAATAGATAGATGAAGATCTATCCCTAATTTTCTGGAAGATTTTAATAAATAACAAATCTGTATTGGATTTTGTCAAAAGTTTTTTCTTTCTGTCTTCAATATGGGTGTGTGATTTTTCTTCTTTAGTTTGTTAATATGGTGTATTACCTGATTGATTTCCAGATACTGAACTAGACTTGCATCGCTGGAATAAACCCCACATGATCTAGATGTATAATTATTTAATGTATTGATGAATTCTCTTTGCTAACATTTTGTTAATTTTTGCATCCATTTTTGGGGGAGATATTGGTCTATAGCTTTGTTTTCTTTCTTTGTATTATCTTAGTCTGATTTTGGAATTCTTGGTAAGATTGGTTTGATAGAATAAGTCAGGAAATATTCCTTCTCTTCTATTTTCTGGGGAAAAAAAAGTAAAAAGAATTTGTATTAATTCTTCTTAAACACTTAATCTAAGCCTGGATATTTCTTTTCTGGGGAAAGATTTTTAACTTCTTGAATAGCTGTGGGTCCTGTTCAGATCAGATTGGATAAGCTGGAATAGTTTGTGCTTGTTGAGAATTGGTTCATTTCCTCTAAGTTGTCTAATTTACGTGTATACCATTGTCTATGGTATACTTTATTATCTTCTTTTATGTCTGCAAGGTCTGCAGTGCTATCTCTTGCTCTATTCCTGATATTAGTGATTTAGTCTTACCCGAGATTAGAGATTTTATCTATTCGAAGAGCCAGCTCTTTGTCTCATTGCTGCTTCTCTGCGCTTTTCTGCTCTCGGAGTCATTGGCTTCTGCTCTTACCTGGATTATTTCCTTCCTTCCGCTGGCTGTGGATTTATTTGCTCTCCTTTTTCTCGTTCTTTGAGTGGCTCTTACAGAATTAATTTCAGACTTTTAATCTTTACTACTGTAGGAATTTAGTGCTGTGGATTTCTCTCTCAGTGCTGCTTTAGCTCTGTCATAAAAACATTGATATCTCATTTTTATTCAATTTACTGTATTTAAACACTTTTCTGAGACTTCCTTTTGGACCCTTGGATTATTTAGAAGTGTGTTCTGTAGTTTTCAGTGTTTAGAGATTTCTTTTTTGTTTTTATTTTTGGTTACTGATTTCAAGTTTGATTCCACTGTGGTCAGAGAACACACAGTATATGGTTTAATCAGTTTAAATCTGCTGGACCATTTTATGACCTGGATAATTGTCTCTTTTTATGTATGTTCCATAGGTGCTTGAAAAAAAGGTGCATTCTATTACTGTTGGCTGAAATGTTTATTAGATTTTTGTGGTTGGTGGCAGTGTTGAGTTTTCCTATATCCTTGCTGATTTTTTTGTCTAATTGTTTCACCAGTTGTTGAGAGAGAAATGTTGGAGTCTGCAACTGTATTTTTATTGCCAATATTTTTGTTTGTCACTAACTTAATAGGTGAAAATAGAACAACACTGTTGTATGAATTTGCATTTGAGGCTTTAAGAAAGAGAAAAGCTGTTGATCAATTTTAGCTCCTCTTTTGTGAATTAGCTGTCACATCTTTTACCCATTTATGTGTTGGCATCTTATGTGGTTTTTTTTTTTTCAATTTCTGCTTCACCTATTAGTTCTAGTTCTGTGTATAATAAATATATTAATTCATTAATTTCCAAGGAGTGAGATTATGAGATGCTTTAATTTTCTTATTTATTCTGACAATAAGGCAATTGATTTTCTGAAAAATCAATAAAGTAATGCAAAAAGTTAGCTAGGTCTTATTTTCTTGGAAGTAGTCTTGTCACTGGGGAAAACATATGTTTCCTTCTATTTATTAGTAGGACTTTGTCTTTGAGACCTGGGATTTTTTTTCCTTCCAGAGGGTGAACAGGTCTTTGTTCATGAAATCTTGGCCTGTGGAAGAGATTCGGCTGCACTGCCAGAGAAGATGGGGTTGGGGATGTGTGACTTAGTGGAGTGGATGCAGGTGTGGAGTGCTTGAGTTGTAAAGGCACCTTCTTAAATACTGAGAAAGGGCAGCAGTTTCTTGGCATGGTAGAAATTAGAATTTCACTAAGTGTGTTCTCAGAAGTTGTAAAACCACGCTATGGTTACTTTTCTGTTCCTGTTTTAGCATGAATAGCAGTAAACAACCAAGCAACCAATAAGGGATTTGGAAACAGTTAAGAGTCAGGAATTCACGGGGTCGCAAAGAGTCAGACGCGACTGAGAGACTGAACTGAACTGAACTGAGGCAGGTTAAATGCTTGAATGAAAAATGATTGGTTATTCCTCTTGCTGAAGGCTTATAAAACCATGAGATGTAGACTCCTGCCTCTAAATTATATCGCCAGCTCCAGCTCTGTCTTCTTGGACAGTGCAGCTGAAAGTCTTCCTCATTGTGTTACTTGGGCTCTGTTTCCAAAAATCAGCAAACCATATATGTGTGGGTCTATTTCTAGATTCTGTTATCTTCCATTGACATGTATATCTATCCTTATATCATTTCCACACTGTTTTGTCATATAGCCAATTATAGTCTCTAAGCTTAATCCAGCCCATATTGTGTTTCGTACAGCCTCTGGGCTAAAAATGGCTTTTATATCTTTAAAGAGTTGTGTATGGTGCACAAAGCCTTAAATATTTACTCTCTGGCCTTTTACAGAGAAGTTGCTAATTTTGTGGCAAGTCTTGAAATAAGCTGTATAATGTTGTTCTTCCATGTCAGATTTCCTCTGGATATTCTGGGTATATTACATTCATATACATTTTAAAATCATATTAGTTTCTAAAGAAAAAAGTGCTGAGATTTTGAATGGAATTACATTGTTTTTCTGGTCAGTTTGGGGATAATTGACATTTTAAAAATATTGA
>SJYC01118004.1:48-38169 GCA_006408675.1 Madoqua kirkii | reverse complement strand
CATACATTTCTCTCTAAGAATTGATTCAGCTGCATCCCACAAATTTTCTTCTGTTTTACTTCTATTTCATTCCATTAAATTTTTTAAATTTCTTTTATGATTTATTCTTTGACTCTTGGAATATTTACATGTTTGTTGCTTAATCTACAAATATTAGGTTTTTCAGATATCTTTTTGTTACTGATTTATCCTTTAGTTTCATTACATCAGAGCATATATCCATGTGATTGCTGTCCTTTTAAATGTATTTAGTCTTGTTATAGCCCAGCATATCATGTAAGAATATTTCCATGTGCACTTGACAAGAATATATATTCTGCAGTTATTGGGTATTGTCTAGGGTCTCTACTGAAGGTCATCAGTTTTCAGTATGTTCTCTCCACTCTGGCTGGTAGAAACTCAAATGCCTCCCAGCTATGTGTGAACTATGGGAATTACTTCATTTAGAGCTCTCCAGCAGCTGTTCTTTGCACAGTCTTATAGAATTTAACTCTGTGCATACACAAATTAGTGTTCATCCAAAGACAGAAAGGGGAACCTTATACAGATTTGGGGAGGATTTTCTCTGCTTAGCTCCCTCCTTTCTGGTGTTCTTCCCCACAAATTCCAGTTACCTCTGTCTTCTAGTGTTTTTATCCTAGTCTCTTCAACTTAGCAAGATTTTAGTTTTAGTTTGGGCTTTTTCTGCCTCTTTCAAGTTCTATCAATTAACCCCAAACAGCCAATGCATTCATAAAGCTCATATAATTTTATTCAAACTCAGCAGGAAGCCAGTGCCTTCATAAAGCTCATCCTTATTATTTCCTACTTTCAGTAACTTTTCTGTTTATTGTCCAATGTCTAAAATACGTTTGTCTTGTTTTTTAGGTGTTTATGGTATAGACATGGGATAATTCTTATAGATGTGCTTTGGACAAAAACTTTAATGCAATAACAAGCAAGCCATGTAGATACCTATCTACAGGAAAAAGCATTCTTGAAAGAAGGAAGGGTGGGTTAAAATCTCTGAGGCTGACCCGTGTGTGACTTAGATTCTACTATTCTACATCACAGGTAGGAGCCCAAGAATCAAAGAGGTTAGCCATTTATCTAATCCCTTTCACAGGTAGAAAATGGCAACGTCAGCCCACATTTGAAGACAGTATCTGAACTCCTTCTCTTGGGTCTTATTGCCTTCCCCGAAGGCTGTCGTGTTAGTGGAGGAAAGATTTATGGAGTATGACTAACAGGTGAAACTTGTCATCCCAGTAGGTTTTATGAGCTGAAAAATATAAATTGCTTAAAAACGTGCTTAGACAAACTCAGGGTTGGTAGCTTTGTAATGGCTTATGGGCACCAAGGGACTTCCCAGTGAGTGTTTGTCAGTTCTGGTAATGGCACTATGTCAATACATTTTTCCTTCGCAGTGCTTCCAGTTGGCTCTCCTGGGTGGAGGCAGAGCGCTTCTCCGACTCAGTACAGATGGGAGTCATGAGTGAGGTCTGTGCGGTAACAACAGCTCCAGAACTTGAAAGTCCAATGTGTTCCAGGCGCTTTGCATGTCTTATCTGGAGTCTGCCAACAGCTCAGTGCAGTAGGCATTACGGCACCCATTTGCAAAGCAGTAGAGGAGAGCTCTGAGGAATAACTTGTCAAGTCCATTCAGGTCGCAAGTGGTAGAATCAGGGCTTAATTTTGCTTACCCTGTTTTTGCTACATTTTGTTCTAATGTTTACTAAACACTAGACAGAAGGATGTTGGGACAGAAGAATACAGCAAGATTATAGTTTGAGTCACTTTATCAGGTATGAGACTCTACTTTTTTTCTCTTATTTTTTCTGTGATTTCTGTGAGAAGGTTAATAAAGAGAAAAATAAATGGCAAATTCAAGGAAAGTTGAAGAGAGGTGTTGTTTTTGTTGTTATTGTTTATTTTGTGGGGAGAGATTGCAGGTTTAAGATTATGAATCAGGAGGGCGCAGAGTCCAGGTTACATCGTGTGGGAGAAGGGTTAGTGTAGACTCTCAGATATGTGAGGTGGTGTCTGTGCCATGATCCAGGAAAAGAGACAAGAGGCCAGATCCCCACCAGTCGTGTGTTCTCCCACTGCAGAGAGCTCGGGGGACAGAAAGAGCCCACTACGGGACTTCTTCTGCCCCCGGCAGAGAGGAGAAGGACTGTGTGGGTGACTCTCAGCATCCATAGATAATTTGATCACTGGGAAGTCTTTCCCTGTTTCTTCTGAAGCTAGTATTAAGACTGCTTTCAATGCTTGGGTACAGAGTGTATAAGGAAGAGGACACTGCTTGTTCAAGCTACTAGGCATTTCTAGGTACACCGTATGTGCAAGCAATGTGAGACATCTCTAGAAGTAATAATCCTTTTACAAACCAAATGAAGACATCAAGGTCACTTTTTTTTTCCAATTAGCATTTATGAGAGTAAGGAACTTTCTCTCATTTTATGGCATTTCCTCTCTCCTTTTCTTCCTCCCTCCCTCCACCCCTCCTTCCCTTCCTATCTCTCTTTCTCCTCCTTCCCTCCTCCCTTCCATAATATTTATTGAATCACCTGTTATGTGCCAGGCCATGTCCAAAACATAACTACCTTTCAACGTTCATAGATGTATACTGCAATCTTGACTACATTACAGTACATGACGACATTACACTGAGTTCAACATCCCTTTCTTCATGATAACAATCCACAGGCTGTGCTAAGTACCTGGAAAGTAACTGAAAAAGATGAGAAGAGGAAACTCACAAGACCAGTTGAAGCAATTCTTTAGCTAGTCTATGGGCTATGAGAAGTTTGTAAATGGATCTGGGATCTTTGCCATTATGGCAAAGGAGGGCTGCCACGGTCCTCCATCATTAATAGATAAGATCAACATCAAAACAACAAAAACCTTACACATCAACCAGCGGAAAAGTGGGACAAGTTCTTTGACAATGAGATATTGGTGCAGGCTTATTACTTGATGGTTTGTGTTTTTTTTAATGTAAAAAAATGCAGAAACTGAGAGGAGAGAATATGCTGCTATCACCTGGTCAATTGGCCAAAGATAATTTAACTCTAGGCTACTGTCATTTAAACCATGGATTTTGATTGCATCTTCTCAACATTATCACTTGTTAAAAAAAGATACAAAGTAATTTGCCATAAAATCAAATTAAAAATAAGGTAAAATACAATAACAGGATAAAGAACCTAGTGAAAAGTGTCCTCAAAAAATATGAAAAAGTGTCTCTATTTATAAAGTCTGTAGTATTTGCATGCAAAACTTAGTTGTGAGCTTCCTGACAACTTTGGAAAAGAAGGAAACATTAAGACTGACATAGCTCTGACAGTTTGGTGGAAGGACGGCTGCAAATTATTCAGAATCACAGCCCTGAGCTGTGGGGGAATTTTTCACATGACCCTTATACTGGGGTATCGAACTCTATGATTTTGTGGAAAGATTTATTTGCAAAGATTCTCCATGCAAGGTGATCTCAGTCTCAATGGTATGCAATGAAGATACTAGGATTTCTGTATGCATTTCATTTAATACCAAGCTATATTTTATTTTTATTTGAATTAGCTAATTAAAGTATTAATATAATGATTGAAATTCAATTGAAGTAAAAATGAATAAATGCATTACACAGACATTTCTGTAATTCACATAAAATTTACTCATGTTTCAAAGCATGAAGTCAAAACATCTATAAAAATGCTCCATCCATTATAGGCTTCCCAGGTGGCACTAGTGATAAAGAACCTGCCTGCCAGTGCAGGAGATGTAAGAGCTATGGGTTCAATCTCTGGATTGGAAAGATCTCCTGGAGAAGGGAATGGCAGCCCACTCCAGTATTCTTTCTTGGAGAATCCCATAAATAGAGGAGCCTGGCAGGCTACAGTCCTTAGTGTCACAAAGAGTCAGACATAACTGAAGCGACTTAGCTTGCAGGCATGTAGTGAGTATCAAGCATAGGAGAAGGAATGAAGGAGAGAAGAATTATAGATGGAACAAACGGTGAACAGAATTCAAACATGTGGCCCAGAAATATTTCATTGCCCTTAAAAATGTCATTGTTTGGTAGAGTCAAAAATATTCAAATTTGCATTGCAATTACTAATTGCACCATTATCTTTAAAGAGAAATAGTTTATAATCTTGCTTAGATTAGTATGTGTCCAGATGAAGAAATATCCAATGACCATTGGCATATAATGTCAAACAATTTTTTATGGCCTGAAAAATGTTCACAATACAAGTTTAAGTTAAAAAAAAGTCAGAGTTGAAAATTCTATATTCATTATGATCAAACTAAGAAGACCCTGGAAAAGACTGGGAAAAGTAAACCAAATGTTACCATGGAAAGCAAAACAGGGAAAATTGAGCTAAAGAATTTGAGCTAAAAAAAAATTGAGCTGAAAAAGAATTTAAGCCCAAGAATTGCCATCAGGGGCTAGGCTAGGACCTTGTCCACGACCCAGAACCATACCTGGGACAAAACATGTTGGCCAAGTTTCTGTGGCCTGGAGCAAGAAGCCAAGGCAGTATGGATTTCTGCTTCTCCATTCCTAAGAAGACAAAAAGGAAACTACATCTCCATCATCTTGACACCACTCTAATGAGTGTCAAGCACCATTTGTTCATCATCTCAGGGGTAATGCAACTTTTTTTGCTGTCATTAAACCATGGGTTTTGATTGCATCTTCTCAACATTACCACTTATTTTTAAAAAAAGATACGAGGTAATTTACAGTAAAATCAAATTAAAAATAAGGTAAAATACAATAAAAGGATAAAGAACCTAGTGAACTTGACTTGCGTGGGCTGAGTCTGAAGGTGGGAAGCTTATCATACATTTCTGTCCCTGAATTTCTCTCTTCTAAGAATGTAGCGTCCTAGACAAATGAAATCATCTTAACAAAAACATGTTCAGTTAAGTTCTGATCATTTAGCAAGACTGTGTAGGCAGTGTCATATCCTTGCCTCCTACTCAGACAAGCATTACATACACCTGGTCCCAGAAACACCCCCCAAGATTGGTTTTATCATCGCAGCTCTGGTTAAGACTCGTTTTTCTGACTTTGGCTACTAGAAAAATTCAATCCTGTGGGACATGGTTGAGAATTTAAAATAAGTTCTTAGCTTTTAAGATCACAAGGTCTACACTGTATTCTTCTCTTTTAGCATAAGTGCCCCCGTGGTTCTTGGCACCTATCAGATGTTCAGTGGAATCGGTTATTTCCGTAGTTACCATGAGGGCTCAACAGAGTTCATATGCCATTGCCTGCTCAATTACTCAGCCTAGCTTGTTCAAAACAGAACCTCCACCCCAATGACTTCTTCCTCAAAGTTTCCCTGCTTCCATTCAACCAGCGGCTCAAACTTGACCCTAAGAGTCACCCCTGACCTTGACTCTTCTCTCCTTCATGGCCAGTTTATCAGCAAATTTTGTTGGCTCTGCTTCCAGTAGATCCTAAATTTTACCACTTGTCTTTGCAACACCATCGTCACTCAAATAGACCATGAACTACTTGTATTAGTTTGCTGGGCTGCCATAACAAAATACCAGAAATTGGGTGTCTATTGGGTAGCGATAGAAATTTATTTTCTCAGAATTATGGAGGGAGGAGTCTGGTAGGCTATAGTCCATGGGGTCGCTAAGAGTCAGACATGACTGAGTGACTTCACTTTCACTTTTCACTTTCATGCATTGGAGAAGGAAATGGCAACCCACTCCAGTGTTCTTGCCTGGAGAATCCCAGGGATGGGGGAGCCTGATGGGCTGCAGTCTATGGGGCCACAGAGAGTCGGACACAACTGACACAACTTAGCGGCAGCAGCAGGGCAGCATGGAGGTAGGAAGTCCAAGATCAAATTTTTGATAAGGTTCATTTCTCCCGCATCCTCTCTCCTCAGCTTATAGACAGCTATCATCTCCCTGTGTTTTCACATAATGTTCCCTGTGTGTCTGTGTCCAAATCTCTTTGCAGTTAGTTAGTATTAGTCTCTTAGTTCTGTCTGACTCTTTGCCACTCCATGGACTGTAGTCTACCACACTCCTCTGTCCATGGAATTATCCAGGCAAAAATGCTAGAGTGGGTGGCCTTTCCCTTCTCCATGGGAATCTTCCTGACCCTGGATTGAATCCGGGTCTTCTGAATTGCAGGCAGATTCTTTACCATCTGAGCCACCAGGGAAGCCCAATCTCTTCTTATATGGACACCAATCTCATGGAAATAGGTGCCATCCTAATGACCCCTTTTAACTTATTACCTTTGTAAAGATCCTACTTTCAAATACATTCTGAGGTACTGGGGGTTAGGGTTTGAAGATGTGAATTTTGGGAGGATACAATTCTGTCCATTACACAGGTATCCTTGCTTTGATCCTTGTCTCCTAAAGTCTGGTTCCCATAGTGAATTAGAGTATTCTTTACGTATCTTGGCATTCCTCCATTCTGAAAATTCTCTGTGGTTTTCTATTGCATCTGATTTACACCAGGGATTCCCTGGTGGGTCAGACGGTAAAGAATCCACCTGCAATGTGGGAGACCTGGGTTTGATCCCTGAGTCAGAAAGATCTCCTGGAAAAGGAAATGGCACCCCATTCCAGTACTCTTGCCTGGAAAATCCCATGGACTGAGGAGCCTGGCAGGCTACAGTCCATGTGCTCACAAAGAGTTGGACATGACTGAATGACTTCACTTTCTTTACATTTAAGATTTCTCCCTCAGCCCGTGAGGCCAAGCCTAGCCTCTGCAGCCTCATCTGTTGTGACTTTTGTTTGCTCAGCCCTTCTGGCTCTTTCCCTCCCCCATGCATGCCTGAATCACTCTCACTTCAGTGGCTCTGCACCTGCTGTTCCTGTTGGGGAAGCGCTTCCTCCAGCCGTCCCCCAAGGCTGGCATCTTCTCACCACTCTGGCTCACCCCAGAGTTGCTACCACTCACCTGGGTGCTCCCCTCTCCTTCCTGCCCAGCCGGTACTGGCTTCAGCATGCAGACCCTACCGAGACCCTCAGCCTGTTTGACTTCTTTCATAGAATAATCACTTTTTTGAAGTTTTCCAATGTTTAAATTTGTTTTTTTTATTGTCTACCTCCCCCACATTAATGTAAATTCTTAAGTAAATTCATAGTTCAGTAAGTAATATTTATTTAATTATCAAAGGGAACCTTCAAAATGTGGACACAGCATACTTCAATGCAACTTTTCTTTTGCCAGTAAACCAGCCTTTCTTCACTGATACTCTTCACAAATGACATCTTTCATTCATTCATTCAACAAGTATTGATCAGATGCAGGATGGTGGAGCAGGGAGAGCAATGGATTCTGCAGTGAGCAGATGGGGAATTTAAATGCTATTTCTATCACTTTGCTGTGTTGCCTTTTGCAAAATGTTTAACCTCTCTAAAACTTTGTGAATCTGTAAAATAAAGACTGAAAATATATTTGTCCTTACTTTAAGATGCACCAAAAATAAGGTGGATTGACAGATATATAGAAGGATGAACAGATGGAGAGTGTGTGATAAAGCAAGCAAGCAACCCCATGGATAGTCCATGGGATTCTCCAGGCCAGAATACTGGAGTGGGTAGCCATTCCTTTCTCCAGGGGATCCTCCCAACCCAGAGATCGAACCCAGGTCTCTTGTGTTGCAGGCGGATTCTTTACCAACTGAGCCACAGGAAAGTCCATGAGCAAGTATCACAAAGTGTTAATTGTAGAATCTGGATAGTGAGTCTATGGGTATTCATGATCAAATTCTCTTAACTTTTGTGCATGTTTGAAATTTTTCATAATAGTATATAGGGGCGGGGAAGCAAATCAAACAGCAACCTTACAGGTTTGTTTTCAAGATTAAAAGATATGGTGTTTATAAGGTACATAGGGGTGGTTGGAATGCCACCAGTTCAGTTCAGTTCAGTTGCTCAGCTCAGTCGTCTCCGACTCTTTGCGACCCCATGAATTGCAGCATGCCAGGCCTCCCTGTTCATCAACATCTCCCAGAGTTCACTCAGACTCACATCCATTGAGTCCGCGATGCCATCCAGCCATCTCATCTTCTGTCGTCCCCTTCTCCTCCTGCCCCTAATCCCTCCCAGCATCAGAGTCTTTTCCAATAGGATTCAGTAAATGCAAACTGCTGTTGTCCGTTTCCTCAAATATGCTAAGTAATATGGGAGGATCCAAGAGGAATAAGACCCCATTTCCCCTCCTACTGGGGGAAGCAGATGCAAATACTCCCAGCCAGGGAGTAAAAACCACTAGCCTGCTAAAAGGGAGTAAAAACCTTTAGCCTGCTAAAACCACTGCACAGGCTAAAGGCTGAGGAATCACAGGAGAGGGAAGGACTGAGCTTGCTCCTGTTGGGAGAAGTAAAGAGACTTTGAGGTGTGCCTTGAAGGATGAGGAGTTATCCGCAAGGGGCAAGAAAGGCACTGGGCTTTGTTTAGTGGCCCAGTTAAATGATACCCCTTCCCAGCCTGCAGTAGATTAGAACTCTCCTTTCCACAAACATTTCTTTGAGTTTTTAGCCACATCTTTCCAACGTGGATGTCAGATATTCCATTTCATCTCCTGCTATAGTTAAACTTGGAGCCATATCTTGGGATGCAATGATTTTTAAACTTGCAGAGTAGAAACTTGAGTGATTAGAGGACTTATCTCTACTTCTGAGTTGTGTCTTGGAAAAAAGCTAGTTTTTTAAAACATTATTTATTTTTGACTCTGCCGGGTCTTCATCGCTGTGACGGGCTTTCTCTAGTTGCTATGTATAGGCTTCTCATAGATGGAGGCTTCTCTGGTTGCAAAGCACAGGCTCTAAGGTATACAGACTCCCTATTTGTGGTGCATTAGTTACCCTGTGTCCTGTGGAATCTTCCCAGACCAAGGTTCGAAACTGTGTCCCCTGACAAGTGGATTCTTAACCACTGGACCACCAGGGAAGTACGAAGACTTGCATTTATTAGGATTAGGCACTTTAGCATACAGTCACCTAGGAAGATTTCATGATGGTCAAACTTTCTGGAAGACCAATGTGGCGAACAACAGGGAGGAGAATGGGGTGGGTAGATTTACCATACGCCTTTGCCCTCTAAATAAGGGTGATCTGATGTGATCAAATCAGCAGAATCGATCATGGATGAGTGTTTTCCTCCCAGGTACTTGCAAATAAATTGAATATATTCATTCCTTAAAACTGATGTTATTTCTTCCTGGAAAACCCAGGCCAAAGAAATGTCTAAATGCAGCGTAAAATTCAAAGCAGCCAACTGTCAGGCAGAGAAGACGTGAATAAAATCTTTCCAGGTCACATAGCTGTAGCTACATTCCAGGCATTCCCTCATTCCCTCAGCAAACTTGCACAATCTTCTGTTCTGAGTCAGGTTTTGTGCCAGAACTTGAGAATGTGAAGGTGACTTTGTGGAGGTTCAAAATAGGCCTCTCCAAGATGTGCTACTTTGACATGTGGCCATTGAGACCCTTTGGACTCAAGAGAAGCTACTTCCCCTCCCTTAACTACCTAGAAGAATTTACATTGGAGATTTTCCCCAGAAAAAGAGTTCTTTTCAGAGATAAATTTGATCTAAGTTGCTGTCTGTAGGGCAGGGCAAACACTTAATTACCAAACCTCTGCTCTTCTTCTTGATGCCCTGTGACTGTCCCTCCTGTCCTTGAGAGCCCCAAGTCCCTATTCCATTCCTGAGCTCAGGATAGCATTTTTACCTGGTTTTACTTTTCTCTGAACATCTCACAAATGTGAGATTCTCATACCCAAGAAATTAAGTTCCGTTTTCTCCTGTTAATCTGTCTCATGTCAATGTAATTCTTAGACCAGCCAGAAGAGCCTACAAGAGTGAAAGAAATTCTTTTCCATCCTAACAACTTAGACACATGCCAGTTCCCCAGGAGCCCACAGGCTAGTGGGGTGGACCAATCCATGTGGACAGATATTAGCTATGTGATGAGGGCCAACAGAGGTGGATGAACAGAGGTTTGGGATGCCAAAACATACAAAGGGCTGGGACAGAATGAAATTGTGTTGGATATATATAAAAGCTATAAATTCATCCTTATGAACCAAAACCAAAATATCTTTGCTTTGTTCTTTCCCTTTCAAAATCATCAACAGGAAAGGCTTTGTGCCTGTCTTCAAGAAGACCAGGTCAAACATGCCAAACAGAGCTTTAAGACTAAGCGACTTTAAAAGAGATTTTGTCAAGGTTGTGCTGATAAAAGAAGGGAAGGGAGAACCAGTGAATATGGAGCATTCATCCTGGGCCAGCTCTTAACAGAAAGCATTTCATATAATCCTCACAACAACAGTAGGACATATCACAGGAGGAAACGATGTTCAGGGAGCTTGTGCTCCTCTCAAGCCCATGGACCAGAACTGGGAGGCTAACACTAATCTTCCAGTCCCCAAAGCCCCTGCTCCTTCTGCCAGACCCTCACCTCCAATTTTAGATAGAATTTTTTTTTTTTTTTTATTGCAGCCATCAAATTAAAAGACGCTTGCTCCTTGGAAGTGACTGAACTGAAGTGAAACACCTGAGCTGAGATCTTTCCATTTTTTCCATCTTGCCTCTTCAGTGTGTCAGTGACATCTCTCCTCCTGATCTCCAGATGGCTGCCACAGCTTTACACATCTCATCTTCATAAGCAGCATTCCAAGCAGAAAAGCAAGTAGGGGTGGTATGAGTAACCAAAGTGCTTTCTGTATTTGCCATTCATTCACATTATTAGGGAGAAATCTTAACCTGAAGCTATCAACAAACTTCCATTGTCCAAACTGGGTCACATGACTACCCTTAGCCAATTACTAGTAAAGGGAAATGAGATTTTGGTGGCTGGTGTAGACCCATCATTTTTTATCCCTGGTACTGCGCAAAGTGCCACCCAAACACATTAGGACAAGAAAGAATGTGGAATAAGTTTGAATTGACAGCTCTAAGAGTGGTTACCATTAAGAATGTTTGCCTCAGTAGCTTATATTGATTGGTTGGTGTGTGTGTGTCTGTGTATGTGCAATTATAAAATTAGTTCATACTATTAAAAGTTTATATATTGAAAGAAACAATAGAATAAAAATAATGTAAAATCCCATTAATTGGAAAATAAGCAACTTTCATTGACATTCTGATTTAGAGCCTTTCAGAATTTTTCTATGCTAAAAACAGCCTTTTTCTTTTTTTTTTTTTTCTGTCTCAGGATTGAGAGAGACTCATGCTGTGTGTATGTATGACATAATTTGCCTTTTGCACATGGAGCAGAGTTTTTAAATGATATGCTAAAACTGTGAACTAGATCTTGGTAAATTGTGTTTCTGTTTGTTTACTGTTCCATATATTATTCTAGCAGTATTTGAACATACTCATTTGTTTATATTCTTAACAATACTTGGTATATGAATCTTAGGAATCTTTGGTAATCTTATGAGATAAAAGTAATAAATCAGTGTGAAAGTGAAAGATTTTTTTTTTTTTTCTGTCTCAGGATTGAGAGAGACTCATGCTGTGTGTATGTATGACATAATTTGCCTTTTGCACATGGAGCAGAGTTTTTAAATGATATGCTAAAACTGTGAACTAGATCTTGGTAAATTGTGTTTCTGTTTGTTTACTGTTCCATATATTATTCTAGCAGTATTTGAACATACTCATTTGTTTATATTCTTAACAATACTTGGTATATGAATCTTAGGAATCTTTGGTAATCTTATGAGATAAAAGTAATAAATCAGTGTGAAAGTGAAAGTGTTAGTCCTTCCATCATGTCTGAATCTTTGTGACCCCATGGACTCTATAGCTCAACATGCTCCTCTCTTCATGGAATTCTCAAGGCAAGAATACTGGAGCAGGTAGCCATTCCATTCTCCAGGGGATCTTCCTGACTCAGGGACTGAACCTGGGTCTCCCTTATTGAAGGCAGATTCTTTACAATCTGAACCACCAGGGAAGCCCCATAAATCAGTATAATTTATATGTTTTGTTTTAGGTGTAAAAGCTTTCCATGAATATTTTTGCCATTTGAATTGTTTTTCCTTTTGTTTATTTTTTTTATTGATTTGTATGAATCCCTTTATATATTGACACTGATATAATACTTTGACATATATGTTTCAGATATTGTTGTTTTCAGTTTGTGGCTTCTCTTTTCATTTTGTCAATGATTTTTTTGTATTATGCAAAATATTTAATTTTATTAATTGCATCTTTCTCTTATGGCTTCTGAGATAGTATGCTGGTGCTGCTAAGTCGCTTCAGTCGTGTCCGACTCTGTGCAACCCCATAGACAGAAGCCTACCAGGCTCCTCTGTCCCTGGGATTCTCCAGGCAAGAACACTGGAGTGGGTTGCCATTTCCTTCTCCTATGAATGGCATAGAGTTTAATATCTGGGTCTCTGGAGACACCAGACATGAATTTGAATCCTGTCTCTTTTCATGTGATTGCAAAGACCTTTGAGAAAATGACTCAGCTTTTCAAAGAGTTATTGGAGATATCTCATTGGAGATAATAATTCCTCCTTCAAAAGACTGTTATGCAATGTGTAGGCAAATCATATACGAAAAGAGTTTAGTCCAATGGCTGGCACATTAATGCTGCCTAAAATTCAGTTACTGTTATAAGAGCAAATATTATAATTATAAAGGATCTTTCCAGTTAAATTTTATTAAAATGTACACATATATTTTCTTGTCCTTAAATGTAAAAATGAAAATATAATCTTTATGTAAAACATAATGATTTTTCCAGTAGTCATGTATGGATATGAAAGTTGGACCATAAAGAAGGCTGAATGCTGTATAATTGATGCTTTTGAACTGTGGTGTTGGAGAAGACTCTTGAGAGTCCCTTGGATAGCAAGGAGATCAAACTAGTCAATCCTAAAGGAAATCAGTCCTGAATATTCACTGGAAAGACTGATGCTGAAGCTGAAGCTCCAATACTTTGGCCACCTAATGCAAAGAACTGACTCATTGGAAAAGACACTCATACTGGGAAAGACTGAAGGCAGGAGGAGAAGGGGATGACAGAAGATGAGACGGACATGAATTTGAGCAAGCTCCAGGAGTTGGTAATGGACAGGGAATCCAGGCGAACTGCTGTCCATGGGGTCACAAAGTTTCAGACACGACTGAGTTGAACTGAACACTGAAACAGTTTCACATAGATTATACTTTGAAGTTGAGTAATATAAATTCAAGGGATATTACTGGGGATTTTGAAGTTTTACAGAAATATTGATACAATTGCTGGACATTTATTTGCTTTAAGTATAGGCGCCGTTTAATGGTTAAAAGTAATTTTGTGGTGTTATTTTTCCTTTATTCAACCATTTCAGCTTTCTCTATTTTCAGTAAATCCAATGAATTATTGACTGTGGAAGAAATCAAATGGATATTTTTCATATTCTTATTCTCTCTAAGACTGTTAATTAAAAGAGAATTTTAAAGATTTCATGAAAACATTAAAGAAAGAAACCATAACTTTCTCTTTAGTGTTTTCTTACCATTTCATTTAATATGCAGAAGGGGTGGACATATTTTTAAGGTAGTTGACCACAAAACGTGTTACTGATGCTGTCATGGATTTCCCCCAGTATTTCATGGGTGAAGAGTTTTATGTACATGTATGTATGTGTGTGTGTGTGTGTGTGTGTATATATATATATATATTCATTCTAAAGTGCTGACATGATGTGATGGGTAACTGGAATTATTGCTTTGAGAATGCTGACTGTATAATAACTCCTTTCAGTGGATGAGATTGTGCTTCATGGCTACACACACAAGGTAGGAGGGTTACAGAATGCCATGCTCCTTAGACAGTAAGTGTGGTGTGGAGTTTAGAACAGGATTCCAGACTACCTGGGTTTACATTCCAGCTGTGTGGCTTAGGAGCTGTGAGGCCTTAGGCAAGTTATCTAACTTCTGTGTACCTTAGTTTTTTTGTTTGTACAATTGAGATAAGAGTAATATCTACTCCATAAGGGTATGTGAAGATTCAATGACTTAATAACTTTAAGGCACTTAGAATAGTACTGAACATAGCAAGAAGAGAAAGAAAGATAGCACTAAGTAGTGTCTGACTCTTGTGATCCCATAAGCCTGCCAGGCTCCTCTGTCCATGGGATTCTCCAGGCAAGAACAGTCTTATGGACTCATGGGAGAGGGAGGAGGGGATGATTTGGGAGAATGGCATTGAAACATGTATAATATCATATAAGAAATGAATCGCCAGTCCAGGTTCAATGCAGGATATAGGATGCTTGGGGCTGGTGCACTGGGATGACCCAGAGGGATGATATGGGAAGGGAAGTGGGAGGGGGGTTTAGGATGGGGAACACGTGTATACCTGTGGCAGATTCATGTTGATGTATGGCAAAACCAATACAATATTGTAAAGTAATTAGCCTCCAATTAAAATAAATAAATTTAAATTAAAAAATAAAACTAATGCAAAAAATAAAAAAGAATACTTGAATGGGTTGTCATTTCCTTCTCCAGGGGAACTTCCTTACCCAGGAATAGTACAACTGGGATAACAGTAGTAAAGAGTATGTGACGATTCAGTGACTTAATAACTTTAAGGCACTTAGAATAGTACCTGACATAGTAAGTATCCAGTAAATGCTATTATTGTGATTCTGTCTTCCTCTATATAGGGCTTCCCTGGTGGCTTGGTGGTTAAAAATCTGCCTGCAATGCAGGAGACTTGGGTTCAGTCCCTGGGTTGGGAAGATTCCCTGGAGGAGGGCACAGCAACTCACTCCAGTATTCTTACCTGGAAACTTCCATGAACATAGACGCCAAGGGGGCTATGGTCCCTGGGGGTCACAAAGAGTCAGACATGACTGAAGTGTGCACCTCTTCCTCTATAGAACTTCTGTCTTGCTTTGTGGCATTTACATTTGAACTATAGTGTGGCATACAACTATAGAAATATCTGGAATTTGTTAATTGTCATTAAGGAGAGGAAACCCCAGGGTCTCTTAAGGTTTCATGCTCCAGTCTGAGTAGAGAAGGATGAAGATGGAAGGTAAAGAAAGTAGAGCTCATTTAATAGTGTGCCAGCACCTCCTCTCTAACCCAGAAAGGCACTCTTTTATGTCATATATGAAATAAAATCTATTCCAGGCATTCATAAGATAGTGTCAGAATCCATTTATGATTTCTGCTGGCTATTGTGTTATTCAGGTACTTATTGGCATATTGCTTTGTGTAACTGGATGATGAAACACTCATTCAATATGCAGACCTGCAGTACAGTGTATTTAGGAATTAGCCTAAAGTTTCATCAGTGTTTGTTATGAAAAGGCCAGAACACAGAGAGATTGCACTGCTGTGTTGAAATAGAAACCTCTTAAGTGATGGGTGAATGAAGTATAAGCTCAGATAGCAATCCAAGTACTCTTTATCCTGTCTTACTTCCCCTTTTTATAAGAATTTCTTCCATTTCCTTTGTGCCAGCTCTGGTAAAGAGGTGTAGAAAATTATCAATAAGTGCGGAGTTACATTTAATATATTTTTTTAACTATTTGGCCACAGAGCACATTGGATCAAACCTGTACTCCCAGGATTGGAAACACGAGTCTTAACCACTGGGCCGTCAAGGAAGTCCCTGGAGTTGCACTTTCTGGCTTCAATTATAGTCTCTCAGAATTAAACACCAGCCCTTTAAATAGGGAAATATGTACACAACCAGCTCCCAAAACATCAAGCCTGACATTATACCTGTACTGAAGATGCTTTTTTGCATTACAGTGAGGTTGAGATCTATAAGTTAATAGAGAATGTTTGCTAATAACCTCAGTACTGAAGTAAGAGGAAAAAATTCAACAGAAGTCTTCCTTTTTTAAGGAAAATGCCAATTTCTTGGTGACTTGAACAATAATCCTTAGAATTAATAAAGTACAATGTTTTTTGTTCAACTTAGAACTCAGGTAAAATTCCTTTCTAAGACTTTAGTTACCTAGTACATTTAAAATCAGATTTAAAATAATAACACCTTAGAGTTATGTAGGTCAACCTGGTGTCTTTTAGCATACACCACTTGAGGGAATGTAACCTTGTTGGCAAAGGCAGCACTGAATGTCTTAGACATGTAATTATAGGCTGAGTGGTACTAAAGTACTGCTTAATTCAAAGTCATTGCCCACTCTGACCTTTTCTACTCAGGTGTGAAGGGAAAGATGAAGGCTTCTTTCTCTGTTTTGGCTATTTCTTCACGTGGCCTCTTCCTGAGCGGAGAATGAATCCTACCCCAAGATGATTGTGAGGATAAAATGAACGAATCCAGGTATTAGCCTGTTGTTTACTGCCACAAATATGTTAATTGCTCTTATTCACGTTCATCTTTTCTTCGTGGTAAAATATGTGTAACGGAAAATTACCATTTAACCATTTCTGTGTGTATAGTCTTTTGGTATTCACTATATTCGAATTGTGCATCACCACTACTCATCTCAAAAGCTTTTTCATCATCCTAAGCAGAACGTCTGTACCTGTTGAACAATAACTCTCCATTCTCCCATCTCCCCTGAAAACCACTATTTTACTTTCTGTTTCTATGAATTTGCCTATTCTAGGAACCTCATATAAATAGAGTCATGTAACGTGTGTCCTTTTGCATCTGGCTTCTTTAATTAACTTACAGTTTTCCTTGTGGCTCAACTAGGTGCATTAGTTACCCTGTGTCCTGTGGAATCTTCCCAGACCAAGGTTCGAAACTGTGTCCCCTGACAAGTGGATTCTTAACCACTGGACCACCAGGGAAGTACGAAGACTTGCATTTATTAGGATTAGGCACTTTAGCATACAGTCACCTAGGAAGATTTCATGATGGTCAAACTTTCTGGAAGACCAATGTGGCGAACAACAGGGAGGAGAATGGGGTGGGTAGATTTACCATACGCCTTTGCCCTCTAAATAAGGGTGATCTGATGTGATCAAATCAGCAGAATCGATCATGGATGAGTGTTTTCCTCCCAGGTACTTGCAAATAAATTGAATATATTCATTCCTTAAAACTGATGTTATTTCTTCCTGGAAAACCCAGGCCAAAGAAATGTCTAAATGCAGCGTAAAATTCAAAGCAGCCAACTGTCAGGCAGAGAAGACGTGAATAAAATCTTTCCAGGTCACATAGCTGTAGCTACATTCCAGGCATTCCCTCATTCCCTCAGCAAACTTGCACAATCTTCTGTTCTGAGTCAGGTTTTGTGCCAGAACTTGAGAATGTGAAGGTGACTTTGTGGAGGTTCAAAATAGGCCTCTCCAAGATGTGCTACTTTGACATGTGGCCATTGAGACCCTTTGGACTCAAGAGAAGCTACTTCCCCTCCCTTAACTACCTAGAAGAATTTACATTGGAGATTTTCCCCAGAAAAAGAGTTCTTTTCAGAGATAAATTTGATCTAAGTTGCTGTCTGTAGGGCAGGGCAAACACTTAATTACCAAACCTCTGCACTTCTTCTTGATGCCCTGTGACTGTCCCTCCTGTCCTTGAGAGCCCCAAGTCCCTATTCCATTCCTGAGCTCAGGATAGCATTTTTACCTGGTTTTACTTTTCTCTGAACATCTCACAAATGTGAGATTCTCATACCCAAGAAATTAAATTCCGTTTTCTCCTGTTAATCTGTCTCATGTCAATGTAATTCTTAGACCAACCAGAAGAGCCTACAAGAGTGAAAGAAATTCTTTTCCATCCTAACAACTTAGACACATGCCAGTTCCCCAGGAGCCCACAGGCTAGTGGGGTGGACCAATCCATGTGGACAGATATTAGCTATGTGATGAGGGCCAACAGAGGTGGATGAACAGAGGTTTGGGATGCCAAAACATACAAAGGGCTGGGACAGAATGAAATTGTGTTGGATATATATAAAAGCTATAAATTCATCCTTATGAACCAAAACCAAAATATCTTTGCTTTGTTCTTTCCCTTTCAAAATCATCAACAGGAAAGGCTTTGTGCCTGTCTTCAAGAAGACCAGGTCAAACATGCCAAACAGAGCTTTAAGACTAAGCGACTTTAAAAGAGATTTTGTCAAGGTTGTGCTGATAAAAGAAGGGAAGGGAGAACCAGTGAATATGGAGCATTCATCCTGGGCCAGCTCTTAACAGAAAGCATTTCATATAATCCTCACAACAACAGTAGGACATATCACAGGAGGAAACGATGTTCAGGGAGCTTGTGCTCCTCTCAAGCCCATGGACCAGAACTGGGAGGCTAACACTAATCTTCCAGTCCCCAAAGCCCCTGCTCCTTCTGCCAGACCCTCACCTCCAATTTTAGATAGAATTTTTTTTTTTTTTTTAAAGAGAAAGGCGTTATCATCTTTCCAGAGGCAAAGCTGTCTTGTGAGGTTGCTTCGGAGGTCAGGATAAAGGTCAATGCCCTTGACCATGAGCCACAGCAACCTCTGGAAACTGAGGGGAGGAAGTACAGGGAGAATTGAATGGTTGTATCTTTAGGCAAAGGCTCCTCCAAGCTACAGTTTCCCAGGTGGTGCTAGTGGTAAAGAACCCCCTTGTCAATGCAGGATACATAAGAGACACAGGTTCAACCCCTGGGTCGGGAAGATCCCTTAGTGGAGGGCATGGCAACCCACTCCAGTATCCCTGCCTGGAGAATCCCATGGACAGAAGGGCCTAGTGGGCTACAGTCCATAGAGTTGTAAAGAGTCGGACACGACTCCAGCAACTTAGCATGCATGCCTCCAAACAAGGCTGGGATTTAGAGCTCTGTTGTATCATTTTATAGTCTCTTTGGTATTTCTCTTTGGGTTTCCCTTGTGGCTCGGACAATAAAGAATCTGCCTGCAATGTGGGAGATCTGGGTTCGATCCCTGCATTGGGAAGATCTCCTGGAGAAGGGACCGGCTACCCACTCCAGTATTCTGGCTGGGAGAATCCCATGGAGCGTATAGTCCATGGGGTTGCAAAGAGTCAGACCCAACTGAATGACTTTCACTTCACGTCACTTAGTATTTCTCTGAAGCGATTCAGGGAAGTAGACAACTAAAGAATCCCTGGATCAGCTGGGATGTAGTCGATGTTAACTGGGGTGCTTAGGCACGAAGGGAGGGTAATGTTGATATGGGAAGGCACTGTGGACAAGAACCGAAGCAGGAGTGCTCAAATCCTGTTCTGTCAGTCACCCTCCACCCCTGGAAAAGTACCTAAGGAAGCTTTACACTGAGCATAAGAGAAAAGCTAGAATTAAACCACCACTTTGTTAACATCTGACTAAATATGTGAACAGCTTTCTGGGAAAGCTTTCTCCAAACCAGCTCCTTTTCTTCAGATCTGACTGAGGGACCAGAATATCCATGTGGGCTTGCTAGGAAAGAGAGAGCTCCCTAGACCCATGGGAGGTCCACTTCTCTGAGTGGGAGAGAAGAGGTTGACCTTCCCTGAAGAACTAGACCCATTAGGAGATGTGAGAGCATGAAGAGGAAACATTTAAGCTATAGCTATGATTTTCCAGTAGTCATGAATGGTTGTGAGGGTTGGACTATAAAGAAAGCTGAATGCCGAAGAATTGAGTCTTTTGAACTGTGGTGTTGGAGAAGACTCTTGAGAGTCCCTTGCACTGCAAGGAGATCCAACCAGTCCATCCTAAAGGAGATCTGTCCTGAATATTCATTGGAAAGACTGATGCTGAAGCTGAAACTCCAATACTTTGGCCACCTGATGCGAAGAACTGACTCATTGGAAAAGACCCTGATGCTGGAAAAGATTGAAGGCAGGAGGAGAAGGGGACAGCAGAAAATGAGATGATTGGATGGCATCACTGACTCCATGAACATGAGTTTGAGTAAACTCTGGGAGTTGGTGATGGACAGGGAGGCCTGGCGTGCTGCAATCCATGGAGGAGCAAAGAGTTGGACACGACTGAGCGACTGAACGGACTGAACTGACCCACGTGTAAAATGAGGCCAGACTTCATCTCACACTCTGCCCAAGAGCTGGCCGATCGTCCTCCCCTGCCAGGGAGCTATGAAGCTGAGTGTGGAGTCCTCCCTGCCATGGTGAGAGGGTGAGAAAGATTGGCCTTCATCAACACAAGTTTCTCCTTTCTGGGCAGCTCACCCCCATCCTTAATGTCACAGAGCTTTGCTGGCAGATGTATTGGTCCGATATGAACCTGTAACTCTGGCCACGGTGACTTGTATGCACCAGCCAGAGTTCCTGTCCTACAAACATGCAGTTCATGTTGGTGAGGAGTCATTCTTGCTGTATGGCTAGGCTTATAGTAGGTAAACTCTGAGATTCTACGTGGCATTTTCTAAATACCCCAAGGACCAACTTGCAAAGAGAATATATATACATATATATTTGTTTTTCCCCAGAAGAGAGAAATGAAGCAAATGCAGACAGAAGGAGGCACAAAGATTCAGGGAGTGTCCTGGTGGCTTTTTCTCCCCTCTTCTAGATCTTTCTGAGATTCCTGCCATACCTCCAACCTGGGGCTCATGAGACACATCTGTTTCCTGCTAACACACTTCTTTTTGCTTAAGCTAAAGACTTCTGTTCCTTGAAACTAAAAAATTATGTTCTAATACAGTTAGTAAATAGGTTTAAAGAAAAAGATTATTTCATGCCATGCAACTGTACGGTGCTTCTTCTCTAATACTATTTTATATACTCTGGGGAAGCCTTGTGCTCTTTAAAACTGGACCCCTGAATATGACAGTACTGCCTTCAGCAGCGATCTCACTCTTAGGTATTGATCCTGAAAGTGAACGTGAAAGTTGCTCAGTTGTGTCTGACAACCCCGTGGACTATACAGTCATTGGCATTCTCCAGATCAGAGTACTGGAGTGGGTAGCTTTTCTCTTCTCCAGGGATCTTCCCAACCCAGGGATCAAACCCAGGTCTCCCGCATTGCAGGTGGATTCTTTACCTGCTGAGCCCCCAGGGAAGCCCTGTTGTTTATCCTAGAGAAATGAAATTTTATCCTTACACAAGAACCTGTGCACAACTGTGTCCATAACTGCCAAACACTGGAAGCAACACAAATGTCTTTCAGTGGGTGAATGGACAAACAAACTAGCTCATCCATAGAAGGAAGGGCTGCTCAGCAATAAAAGGAACGGGTTATTGATACGTGAACCACCTGGGATGCTTCTCAACAGTATGGCGTGGCAGGAAGGAATTCATCCTCAAAAGGCCACACTCTGCCTGGTTTCATGTAGGTGACCTTCTCAAAAAAGACATAGACCTCAGTGACGGAGGACAGCTCAGTCGTCTGGGGAGCAGGAGTGGGGAGAAGGTGTGGCACAGCGGGGGAGTGTCCCTGGCTGACGGGTGGGCTGTTCTGTATTGATGGTGGCGATGATTGCACAAATGTATGCATGTCTTAACAGTCACAGAGATGCACACGAACGTTGACTTTACAGCATGATCATTGAAAAATAAAATTTAGAAATATAACAGGGCTGCAATCAACTCTGTTGGTGTACTTCTAGTTTTCTCTCTTGCTACTTTGACTTGGTGACGTCAGTTACCAACATGGTGAGAAAGCTCAGGTGTTAAATTTTGAGCCTTTTGTTTTGTCCCCTCTTTTACCAATGGCAGAGGCACCGATTAAAGATGCTGAAACATGTCTTGTGGGAGAACAGATGCAGCTGATGAGATGGGAGGTGAGAGTTGCTGTGGAGTGGGCCCCGGCCCTCACTGGACAGAAACTCAGACTCTCCCCAGCCAGTGCCTTTACGCTCTTAGAAGAAGCTCTTCACCACCTCCATAGGGTCACACTGCTTCCCTCCATCTTTCCCCCTGAGAAAAATCTGGTGTCATCTCCCTTTACAGCAGTGCCTTTCAATCTCCACTGTGCACTGGAATCACCTGGGAAGCTTGATAAACTCCTCGTGCCCAGACCAAACTCTGGCCCCATGAACTTGAACTCTCTGGGGAAGAGGTCAGGCAACAGTAATCTAAAATCTCCCTGGTGGATTGCAATGGGCAGCCAAGACTGCTTATTCATTTACCTACACCAGACAGTAAGGGAACGCTGGCCCCTGATGGTGTTGGGTATCTGGCTGGATCTGGAGGATCCCCTTCCTCTGGGGGCTTCTGGCTCTCCCTTGCGCCCTTTGTTGCCCACCTGTGAACATTGTCTCCATCATTCTCCTTCTCTGCTCAGCCCCTGGGGATGGATCAGTGGAGGGACAGCCGACCCAGCTTTTAGACTCACGAGGAGGCAGTTTGGGACTCTGGCAGGGAGGGCATGAGGTCTGGAGGAGCTGGGACCTGTCTCAGCTGCAGCCTGAGTTTGGAGCACCGGTCCCCGCTTGTGGACAGGGTGCGCTCGGTCTGACCTCCCACAGTGTCATAGCATGGACCATACCCCATGCTGCCTGCCTGGGTCTGCCCCGCATGTGTGTGGGGGGCATCACTCCAAGCCTTGAGAAGGACCGCGTGATTGGTCCTGTTCCCTCAAGTCTAGCACATTTAGAAACAAAATCTCGGCACTGGGCCTAATCCTCACAGCCTCTGTCCAGGGCCTGGAACCCTGCTTCCCATGCCCCTAGCTCCCAGCTCACGTGGGACCAGTGGCCACAGGCTGATCCTGGGCATCCTGACAGCTTCAGCTCCTCCTCGTCCTGACTCCTCCCGGCCTTGAACTCTGCCTATCAGGCTAAGGTCACTCATTTCTTCCTTGGTGGTCTTGCTCTCCATTGCCTTCTCCCCTCCTCCTCCTCTTCTTCCTGTTCCCTGTACTCCAGACCCTGGGGACCCAGAAAGACTGACAGCTGAATTAATTTCTCAGGTGTGATTTAGCTCACTGTAAGAACCAGGTCCTTCCTTCCCTTCTCTCCACATCTCCTGCCCTCCATATCCAGAGCTCACTGTCTGGTGCAGGTAAATGAATAAATTACAATGCAGCATGAGGAGTGTCCTAAAAGAGGGCTGTAGAAAAAGCCTTAGGAGATAGCAGAAAGGACATCTGCCTCCATAGATGTGCGTGTGGGAAGGACCTCACATAGGATGTATTCAAGCAGGGTTTTGCAGGATGAAGAGGAGTTCATCAGGAGACAAGGAGGAAAGGGCATGCCAGGAACACGTCACGGATGAGGCAGCACAGTTTGTCCCTGTGTGCTTTCTTTGTGGGCCCTCATTCAACTCCTCTCTGCCCTCAAACTTTGTGGAGGGAAACTACTCTACTGAGATAAATGATTTAAAATGAAAATTTTTTTTACTTCTCTTCTGAGGAGTCAGTGGCCAAACAATTGCAATGTAGGCAGAAGGCTATGCTTAAACCAGCATCTGATGAACTTTCGGTAAGGAATATTTGAGGAAACTACAATTCACAGATTTTCCAAGTTAACCTTTTCTTTGTAGTTTTTAACTCAAAGACATTTGTCCTAAAAAGAAACCCTCATTGGCTTAAAAACTGGCTTTCACAGTCCTGTGGATGTCGAGATGTGCAGCAACAGCCCCCACCACTTATTTTTATAAGATAACAGCAGCAGCCTCAGCTACAAGGGCAGAACCAAGAAACGAGAATCAACATTTTCCCCAGAGACAAAGAATAAACGTGGGGCTTGGGGTGGAATGGACAGAACTTAGTGGAATCATGGGAAAGGTGACCTTCAGGCTTGTACGATGGGATTTGGTGGGCTGTGCAGCCAGTTGCTGGATTGGAGAACCCCTTCTCTAGTCCACGCTTATGGGAAGCTGGAGAGGGGGCTGGGAGACAGGCTGAACCCGAGGACTTCTAAACAGTAAGCAGCAGGAGCCGTGATGGTTTCTTGTAGCAAGAATCTTCTGAGTTGGGAGCTGCTGTTGGGAGATAAGTTGGCTGCCAATAGTAGTGACAGTTATATAGCTACATTGGAAAGATAACAAATTTTGACTGAGATACCAAGGATTCACTGAAGAAGGGAACTGATGCTGAAGCTGAAGTTCCAATATTTTGGGCACGTGATGCAAGGTGCCAGCTCATTGGAAAAGACCCTGATGCTGGGAAAGATTGACGCCAGGAGGAGAAGGGGGTTACAGAGGATGAGATGGTTGGATGGCATCACCTACTCAATGGATATGAGTTTGAGCAGACTCCAGGAGACAGTGAAGTACAGGGAAGCTGCAGCACATGGGGTTGCAAAGAGTCAGACACAACTTAGCAACTGAACAACAACAACCAAGGATTAGCTCATTGACTTACACCAAATCAGTGTAAGTCACCAAAGGCTTACACCCAAGGGACCGTATGGGAAAGCTCTGGGTGAGTTCCGTGTTGGCAGCTGGGTTGCAGGGAGAGTGTTTCCAGCCTGTGTTCTTTTCATACCTGGCCCATCCCATGCCACAAGAGGTACAATCCCATGTGGACACACCAACGTTGTGTCTAAGGTGTGTTTACACTTCTCCCACGTGGCCATTTGTAGATACTCGTGGGGTCAGAGGTGTGGATGCACATGCAGATTGCTCTTGGAAGCAGGGCACCAAGGAAGAGGCCCAGGCAGCCAGACGCACGCTGGGCTGTTTGGGCAGGAATTCCAGAGCATGGTTTCAGAGCTCAAGGTGGGGAGGAAGGGTGGGCGAGGGAGGCCGTGGACTCACGCACCCATGTGGAGTGCTGCAGAGGAGAGCCATACTGGGCACAGTAGGGGCCCGCCTTGTCTGGGCTTAAGATAATAAGACTTAGAGTTACACTAACTGATATGGTAATGTGGACCACATGTGGCTGTGTATGTTTAAATTAATTAAAGTTAAATAACATTTATATTTAGTTCCTCAGTTGCATTGGCCACATTTCAAGAACTCCATATGGCTCCTGGCTATCACACGGAACATCACAGATACGAGTCCTTTCCTTTATCACAGGAAGTTCTCCTGGACAGCGCTGGTTTGGGGGCTGAGAGAGGCAGAGTGATTTGTCTTGTCCAGAGTCATGGAATAGATAGATCTGGGGCTGAAATTTGGAAGAAAGGCTGTCTGATTCTGAATCCTCCGTTCACTTTCCTTTCCTGACCTTGAAAAAACTAACTTTAACTCTCCCAGCCTATTCTTTTGTCTGTAAAACAAAAATAAATCCCTCAGATGGTGGGGGTGAGGATTAAATGAATGCCCACCACAGAGTACATAGTTGGTTCTCAGTAAATTTGAGTTCTTTCTCTAGTCTCAGTGGGGGCTGGAGAAAGAAGCAGTGGAAGGATTAAGAAGCTCTTTCTACTTCAGATTCTCAAAATAAGAGAAAAATGGTTTGAAAATGGATGAAAGACACTCCCTGATAAACACTTCAATGATTACACACCTACATTGTAAAGACAACTAATTTTGATGTGAGATACCAAGATTAGCTAATTAAGCTCCAAAGTCAGAATAAGTCAGAATCTTTGTTTGAAAGTTAAAAATAATTTCCCATGCAACTGGGCCTTTTTTTTCAAAGGTGTGGGAAACATATTCATTCTCTGATTATTAATAACTGCGAGTCAGGGAAGAATCCATTATATGTTAAAACTCCACATTTAATAGCTTCTGAGAATGTATTACCTTGAAGTGCAAAGTTATGTACCACTGACTCCCTGTAAGGATGTTAGTCAGACCCTTTGCCCTCCTACTCTGTGACCTTGAGGTCGTCTCCTCTCTCTGGGCTCATGGTTCTCTCTGGAAAGAGAAGGATGGATGAAGGGATTTTACAGCCCTTTCACCTCTGATGATGCAGAATTCTTTCATAAAGAACAGTCTTAAAATACAATTATTTTAAAAATTAGAAGTAGCTGGCTTTGTTGTTCATACATCTCCAGAGACTAGATATGTTTAAGAAGGGGAAGACTTTTGTGTCATTTACTTGTAAAAGTGGGAGCAGGAAGGTTTTTTCTTTTTGGCTACATCACTGATGGAGGCAAACAAATCAGCCACGCAATAGAATTTGTTCTTCTAGATGAAAAGGAATATATGAATCCTTCCCTGAGGAAAGTTTTCTAATACCCACAATGCTGCAGATATTCATTCATTCATTCATCCACAAATTCCAAAAATATTTGTGTTTAGCTCTGATAATGTGGACCAGGCAGTGTTCTAGGCACTGGGGAGGCAACAATGAGTAAAGTAGACAGAGGTCTTTCTCACAGAACTTACGTTCTAGATGGGAGACAGATCAACAACAAGAAAAGAATTAAAGGTGTGTCAAGTGTGCAATGTGTCAGGTGATGATAAAACACCCTAACAAAGCAGAGAGCAGTTCATTCAGTTCAGTCACTCAGTCGTGTCCCACTCTTTGCGACCCCATGAATTGCAGCATGCCAGGCATCCCTATCCATCACCAGCTCCTGGAGTTCACTCAAACTCATGTCCATCGAGTCAGTGATGCCATCCAATCATCTCATCCTCTGTTGTCCCCTTCTCCTCCTGCCCCCAATCCCTCCCAGCATCAGAATCTTTTCCAATGAGTCAACTCTTCACATGAGGTGGCCAAAGTATTGGAGTTTCAGTTTCAGCATCAGTTCTTCCAATGAATATTCAGGACTGATTTCCTTTAGAACGGACTGGTTGGATCTTCTTGCAGTCCAAGAGACTCTCAAGAGTCTTCTCCAACACCACAGTCCAAAAGCATCAATTCTTCAGTGCTCAGCTTTCTTCACAGTCCAACTCTCACATCCATACATGAACACTAGAAAAACCATAGCCTTGACTAGATGGACCTTTGTTGGCAAAGTAATGTCTCTGCTTTTGAATATGCTATCTAGTTTGGTCATAACTTTCCTTCCAAGGAGTAAGTGTCTTTTAATTTCACGACTGCAATCACCATCTGCAGTGATCTTGGAGGCCAAAAAAATAAAGTCTGACACCGTTTCTGCTGTTTCCCCATCTATTTCCCATGAAGTGATGGGACTGGATGCCATGATCTTTGTTTTCTGAATGTTGAGCTTTAAGCCAACTTTTTCACTCTCCTCTCTCACTTTCATCAAGAGGCTTTTTAGTTCCTCTTCACTTTCTGCCATAAGGGTGGTGTCATCTGCATATCTGAGGTTATTGATATTTCTCCCAGCAATCTTGATTCCAGCTGTACTTTTGTGTGCAAATAAAGTATGCTATGGCCAGGGAAGACTGGTATCTTGGATGAGGGTCCAGAGGAGACTTCCTTAAGGAGGAGACTTGAGTAGATTCTTGCATGAAATAAGGACGTGAGTCTGGTGCAAGAATGTTCCAGACAGGGGGGACAGCAAAAGAAAAATCTTGAGATGGAAGAAGGCTTCACAGTTCTGAAGAACAGAAAGGCTGATATGGCACGAGCTGAGGGTGCAGTTGAGGAGGTAGAGCAGGGAGAGTTGGAGGCAGGAGAGCCCAGAGTGATGATGGGGGGCTGAATCTGAGATCAGTCAGCTAACTCTAGCCCATGAGCCAAATCCAGCCTGATGGCCAAGTTTTTAAATAAAGTTTTATTGACACACAGCCATCCCTGTTCATTTATTCTTGTCTGTGGCAGCATTTACACTGCAATGGAATGTAAGTAGCTGTCACAGAGACTGTATGACTCACAAAGCCTAGACTATTTGCTATCAAACCCTTCACAAGAGAACATTTTCTGTCTCCAGGTTTAGATGATCATTTCACCTTATTTTCAACCTTACTGTGTCAAGATAACATCTCATAAAACAGAATATAGCTGGTTCTTTTTTCTTATATGATGTCTTCTATCTCTCTGTATTTTAGATGACCTATATTTGAATCTATTTCTATCACATTATGCTTTCCATTTGATCTATCCTCCTCTCTCTCTGCTTATCTTTTCTTCTGGATTACTTTGTTCCTTTGTATAGAGGCATTTTTCCTCACTTGCAGTTTGTGGATTTATTTGTAAAAAGAGTGTGCAAATAAAATAACACTGCTGAGAAATGTCTTGATTAGGTGCTAGGTTAGAAATTTTATATTCCACTAAGACAAAGCATATTCAAAAGCAGAGACATTACTTTGCCAACAAAGGTCCATCTAGTCAAGATTATCGTTTTTCCAGTGGTCATGTATGGATGTGAGAGTTGGACTGTGAAGAAGGCTGAGCGCCGAAGAATTGATGCTTTTAAAGTAGTGTTGGAGAAGACTCTTGAGAGTCCCTTGGACTGCAAGGAGATCCAACCAGTCCATTCTAGAGGAGATCAGTCCTGGGTGTTCACTGGAACCACTGATGCTAAAGCTGAAACTCCAATATTTTGGCCACCTGATGCAAAGAGCTGACTCATTGGAAAAGATTCTGATGCTGAGATGGATTGGGGGCAGGAGAAGGGAATGACAAAGGATGAGATGGCTGGATGGCATCACCGACTCAGTGGATGTGAGTCTGAGTGAACTTCGGGAGTTGGTGATGGACAGGGAGGCCTGGAGTGCTGCAATTCATGGGGTCGCAGAGAGTCAGAATGACTGAGTTCTGAATGGAACTGAACTGAACTGAAGACAAAGCAAGACAATTGATTGAACGGTTAAGATAAGCAGCATCATTGATCTCCTAATCTGAGAACTGGCTTTACAAGCTAAAGAATGCATAGAAAGCCACCAAATGCAGAACAAAACAAAACTAAGTAATAATATAATAACTGAAGGCTTGGTTACCTACTGAAATATCTGAAATGATAGCCTCCATACTTTTTCCAAATTTTGGGGGGGTAAAAGACACACACATGCAATTAACCATCTTCATCATTTTTAAGTGGGCAGCTCAGTGGCATGAAATACATTTACAGTGTGTCACAGTCACCATCATCCCTCCCATAACTCTTCATCTTGTAAAACTGCAACTCTGTCCACATTAAACAAACAACCCCCCAGCCCCTGGCAACCCCATTGTACTTTCTGAGTATTGACATATTTAAGATTTCGTTTTCACTTTCAAATCAAATGTAAATAAGATCTGAGTATTCTAGTGAACTGACTTTGCAAGTTTGACCCTTGACATGCTATTATTCCGTGGATTAGTTTTTCTATACAATTCTCACCACTTCAAGCCTGAACTAAGTGTCGTCACAAGATGTTTGCTTGCACTGGGTTGTCTGTAGATCCATCTCTGGGAACGTCTGGCCTCTTCCCTTCTGGACTGTCCGCTGTGCCCTCCCCACCACTTGCCCCTCCATCTCCCTTCTCCATCTCCCTGAGAATTTTGTCCTGGTCCTTCTGTTTCCTGCACCCTGCCTTCCCCTGTCTTGGTTTGTCACCTCCTTTTTTTTTTTTCCGAAACAGCATGCTCTCAAGCTGCTTCCTGAGAACAGGTGCACGGGTGTGCTGAGACCTTGCATTTCTGAAAATATTCTTCATCTCTATTCATACTCAATTAGCAGTTTAGCTGGCTCTAGAATTCTCCACCAAAATTTATTTCTCTTCAGAATTTTGAAGATATTCATGATTGTTTTCCAGTTTGCACTTGAACAATCCAGAGCAAGTCTTATACCTGATCTCTTAGATGTGACAGTTTTCTTGCTGGAAGCTTGAGAGATATTTTTTCCCACTGAAGTTCTGAAATTTCACAATTATGTACTCTGGCATTGTTCTATTTTTATTCACTGTGTGGGGCCCTGGGTGGTGAGTTCTCTTACCCGAACTCTCCTCTCTGCTTAGGGAAGATTCTTGAATTACCCTGATGAACCTTTTCTCCTTTCTATTCTCCCTCTCTCTTTCTTGTCTTTTTCACTTCTGAAGAAATTGTTTGAACATTGGGCTTCCTGGACCCCTTTTTAAAAAATCTCTCCTTCTTTGTTTTCTTAACTATTTTGAAGGGGGAAGGGCGCAGACTTTCTCAATTTTTCCAACCCTGCTATTGAGTTTTTAATTTCAACTCTTCCCAAGATTTTCTTGTTCTTTGTTTCTTTTTATAGTATCTGATTTCTATATCTTTTCATGTGTTTCTGAGGATATTAATGATAGCAAATGGCACGGAGATCTTCATCAACAAGGTCATCTGGATGCTTGGAAAGCAAAATAGCTGCTGTAGGGGGTGGGTAAACAGGAAGGCCAGTGAGGAGGGAGCCCGGTGGGAGGGAGGGGTGAGAAAGAAAAAGGGAGAAAGATGAAACTGACAGAGTGATAGATGATGGAGACAGTGGTGAGTAAAGAGTTTTAAAGGAAACCTTTCTTGGTTTTGTGCCATGCAATTTCTCCTTTGCATGCTCCCTAAGAGATCTTAGAATACAGACTTGCCTTCTTTTTTCAAGGCTTTCGTTAACTGTACTTGTATTTCCTTTGGCAGTGACCCAAAGCCAAGGGTACCTTTATGCTAATCCATTTTAATTTGGATTACTATGGATTTCTTAGGGGATCTGATTTCACCAGGGACCTCAGCTGGAAAGTTACTCTTTTCCAGGGAGGCTGTGGATTATAACCATCCTTGTCTGGCTCCCAGGAGTTTTCCAAACTGGACAGAAAACTCCATGTCTAGGCAAGCAGAGTCACCATTTCTAGACCATCACTAAATAGCAAAGGGCATTTTGCAGAGAGCCTTGGAGGAAGCAGGTCTTCCTAAGGATGGACTCAACGTGGCTGTACTTAGAGGAGTTCTGCGACTAAGGTCCGTCTAGTCAAGGCTATGGTTTTCCCTGTGGTCATGTATGGATATGAGAGTTGGACTGTGAAGGAGGCTGAGTGCTGAAAAATTGATGCTTTTGAACTGTGGTGTTGGAGAAGACTCTTGAGAGTCCCTTGGACTGCAAGGAGATCCAACCAGTCCATTCTGAAGGAGATCAGCCCTGGGATTTCTTTGGAAGGAATGATGCTAAAGGTGAAACTCCAGTACTTTGGCCACCTCATGCGGAGAGTTGACTCATTGGAAAAGACTCTGATGCAGTGAGGGATTGAGGACAGGAGGAGAAGGGGACGACAGAGGATGAGATGGCTGGATGGCATCACTGACTTGATGGACGTGAGTCAGTGAACTCCGAGAGTTGGTGATGGGCAGGGAGGCCTGGCGTGCTGCAATTCACAGGGCTGCAAAGAGTCGGACATGACTGAGCGACTGAACTGAACTGAGCATGGACAATAGCAGGGGAAACTGAGGAACAAAGAAGCAGAGCCTCAGAATAGACGGGTCATTTATATGCAGATACAGCTTTGCAGCAAAACCAGCAATCCCAGAAGAAAACAAGACGCACATTGGACTGCAGCAAATCTGAGCAGAAACCATCTCCTTGTCTCATCTGCCTAGATTTCACTAACCGCTTAGTTAAGAAGAAAATGGAAATTAATACTAGGACACTGTTGTGAAGGATTAGTAGTTACTATTTATGACAGATGAGAATCCAAGCATGACCTCTTTCTTGGAAAGCTTGCACAGATGGCTGGCCGCTGGACAAGAAAGAAATCAGAAATTCTGGAGCCTGGGTCACTTGCTTATGTTGGCTACATGCTGATACTATTTCCACTCAGCGCAGAGCCTGCTTTTCACTAGTCTGTTGCCTTTGTGAGATCTCCTGCTACAGAGCTCCCAGACAAAATGTATGTATAGTGTGGTCCTATTTTTGAAACTTTTTTTTCTATACACCCAAGTAATTTGGATAGAAAACAGATAAGATGGTACAATGTAAAAATATGCACAGGATTATTTTGATCATCAAGGCTACCCACAGTTTAACATTTTTCTTTGTGTGTGTGTGTGTGTGTGGTGAAAGTGTAGTTGTTTATTGCAGTCACTAAACCAGGGTGACTAACGCTCAGAAGACATGAACTTCCCAATGGGTTTCAGTTAAATTTTTCTTTTAGCATGTCTATATTAAAAAAAAATGTTAATGTGAAGTCGATTACTTATATAATAAGATTTAAAGTTAGTATTTCAATAATTATAATGACTGGGTCACATCAGCTGACATTTGTGGATGCTCCCCCAGCGCCAAGCACCTTGCTGGGAACCTCATAGGCGCTACCCCACTTCCTTCTCAGGGCATCCAGTGAAGTAACAGCTCTCTTTAGGCTCTTCTCACAGGGAAGGAGACCCTAGGTGGGAAGACACGTGCCTCAGCTCACGCAGCTAGTGAGAGGCAGAATTGGGTTTTCTGACTTCAAACTCAACGTTTTGTTAATTTTTTTTGTTTATTTTTGTCCCCTTGAAATGTTTCCTAAGGAAACACTATGCAATGGAAGATGTGTAATGCAACATTTTCCCCCCAAAGATGTTGCCTGTCCTAAAGTGACAACTTTATAAGCAGTATGTCTGCCCCTGGCTCAGCGTGGAAGGAATTTACATGTGTAAAATGATTCTTTTAGGCTGGACAGATTATAAAGCCTATATTTTATTTCCTTTTGATTTCCCCTGTATTCTTTGAGGTGACAGATGTTTTAGACCTCGAGTAAGAAATGCAATTAAAAACAAACAAGCAAACAAACAAACAAACAAAAACACCATGTCTCTGAAAAGCCAGGGTTTTCTCAGCGTATCGGTAAGGTGCAAAACCCCTAGCATTTTAAAATGAAATATGACAGACACTATTCTGGCAGCCTTGGGAGCTCAAAGCCACAATCTCTGGTTTTTTGAAAAGTAAGCCAGGAAAATGCTATTCAGACCTTCGGCTCTCTGATGCGGTTATCTTTCCTGCATCCCCAGGACTGCGGATGTTGTTATTATGGCTGTCCAAGCCTCCAGGGTCGTGCCTTCCCTGTGTCTGCAGCAGCCGAGCCCAGCTTTGTCACTGAATTTGCACAGGGTCTTCATTTCTGCCTGGACCATGATCACTTCTAAGCCTCAGATGTAGAACTTAGAATGGTTTTGGAACCATTTTCTCAGACTATTTAAGTTATTTCTTGGGGAGGGGGCAGTTATTTAGAGCTTTATGACAAGGTCATATTTCAGCCAAGAAAGTGATGCCCATGAACTTCAGAAGAATACTTCTGTTAAACCATTCGGAGACCTGAGAAGTTGTAGAACATCTCCCCACTCTTAGCATCCTCATAGCTTACCCATTCCCTGTATCAATCCACTCTTTACATGCCCCAGGGTAAATTTTCTAGGAAATAAAATCCCCAATCAGGTCGATCTCCTATTTCACATCATTCAAGGGCTTCCAGTCCTTCAGGGATGAAGTCCAGCTCTGTCAGCGTGGCATTCAACGCTCTTCTCTGCTGGACGTTTTTGCCAGTCTCACCTGGAGCAAACGCCCCTCCCCACCCACCTGCATTCCATCTGGTGAAAATGACTTGCTTTCTCTTACTTATGCCACATACTCTGGAATGCTCACCTGACCCCTTGTCCATTCCAGAAACGCACCAGGGCACCAGGATTCTATGAAATTGAGTTCAAAAGCAACTACCTCTGGAAAGGTTTTCCTCCAACTCATTCTTTCCCTCCACTGCTCCATTCTGCCTCTTCCACTGAATGATTCCTCTTGTCCTCTATGCCCTGCTGTACCGTGTGCAACCCTCTGATACAGCACTTGTCATGTTGTTTTGTGATTACACCACAACAGTGATTAAGATGATAAGATTAACATAGATTTTGGGGTCAGCTGTGCAAGTTTGTGTAGGTTATTACAGCACCCCTCTCAGAATTAGTTCCCTTTCTGTGAATGGGGGTATAACAGAACCTCCTTGCAAGGTTGTAGACATTAAATGAGACCATGCAGGCAAGGCCACCTGGCATGGCACCTGGATTAAGAAGCTCTCAGCTAGTGGCAGCCTTTCTGTTGGTGATTGCCTTGTGTCTGTGATCTTGTCATCCTGAGGAGTGGAATCATGGTTGGCTCATGTCTGTAACATAGACGCTGGGCACAGGGCCTGGGCCAGAAAATAGTTCAGATTGCACAATGCAAAGCCCTGTGGAAGGTAGCCATCCTTGTTTGAATAATGGAAATGAACATTTCATTCACAATGTGCATTGGTACTCAAGCCTAGCACCATGCCAAGTTCCAAGCTTGGCCTCAGATCCCACCTGGAGTCCATATTTGCATAGCTGACTCTACTTCCCCACCAATCCTATAGGCTTTTTGCAAATTTTATGCTTTGAAGATTAGAGACTAATACTCGTATCTGAGACCAAATTCACATTTTACTTTCAAATGCTCCTTGACTCATCTAGTTGCTTAAAGTGATCTTTATACTTGCAGAATTCCCTCAGATTCAAGAAATTGGGCAGAAGCTGAAACACAGGCAGTAAAGGTAAAATCCATTTCCTGGTTTAGTGACACCTTCTGTAAAGAGAATGGTCTGGGGGCCTTTGGAGAGAACCTCTTCTTGGATTCACAGAGCCTGGGCAAGGAGGCTGGCTCTGGGTGACCCAACTCTGCCTCATTGCCTGCAAAGTCCTGGTTTAGGCACCTGTAGCTTCTTAAGGTTGATTCTGTGAAGTATGTGCCAAACTGCATCTTCCCAGGGCTCAGACAGAGCAATTAGTGAGAAATGATTGAAGGTACTGCCTGCCAGTGCAGGAGATATAAGTAATGCGGGTTTGATCCCTGGGTCAGGAAGATCCCCTGGAGAAGGGAATGGCAACCCACTCCAGTATAGCCTGGAGAATCCCCGTGGACAGAGGAGCTTGGTGGGCTACAGTTCATGGCATCACAAAGAATCAGACACACTGAAGTGACTCATCACGCATGCACTGTTTGATAAGATTATCCCAATGGGAGCTCAGTTGTCCCTGTGCCAGCTTGGGTGAGTTAATGGGACCTGCTTGAATATGTGTCAGGGGCTGACTGAGAACTGATCGTAAGGGAGGAGGGTACCACGGCTGGCCGAAGTGGTTGCCTAATAACCAAGTCTTAGTCGTTAGAGGGAAGTGAGGCTCTTAAGTAGACTGTGCAGCAAGATATGCACTGCTCCACATGCCCTTGGACCGGCTGCCTGGGTGTGTGTGAGAATGCTGGCACTCTAGTGGATCGAGGAGGGGGAGCATTCACAGTTGTCAAGGTAATATCCTGGGGTCCCGGCAGCTCTAGGAGGGGTCCCTTTCTCATCCAAAGAGAGAGGGCTATTCTTCTGTCCCGTGCATTCCTGTGGCCTTTGACCCAGAGTGAGTTTCAGGTATCTCTATCGGGCAGCAGACTGATCTGGCCAGGGAGGAACAGCCCTGTCCCTTGGAGCAGAGCTGCAGTGACAGGGCCAGCAGCCAGCCTGGGCCTGAGGCAGAGTCCGCAGCTCCTGCCGCAGCCACCCTGGAGGGTTACTTTCCACAGCGGCAGCGGCAGACAGGAAGATGGACCTAGGGCAAGCAAAGAGATGGAGCAGCCCCAGCGGGAGCCTCTGGGTCCAACGCACAGTCTACATAGCTGCCGCGTGCTGGCAAACAGGGAAGACCACAAGGCAGGCTGCGGGGAGGGCGGATTTCTGTGTCCATCAGAGCACTGCAGAAACTGGCGGCGGTGCCCGTGGAGACGTGAACTTGAGGAGATATTTCCGCGGTGTGAACAGGGGTGCCTGGTGGGAGAGCAGAGAGACTGCAGAGCTGACAGGAACAGAGCTGGAATATGAACGTGCAGGAGGGTCCGCTGGGGCCTTCTAGAAGGCCGTGGGGTGGGGACTTTGCTGGGGGCTGGTTCTCACTTGCCAGCCATGGTGCAGATGAGCCAGGGCAGTTGGAATCATCCCTGTTCTCACTGACCTCAATTACACTCACAGATAAGAAGGACTAAAGAAAACTTGAGTGACAAATTTGGGAACTTCCTGATGGCTCAGAGGTTAAAATGTCTGCCTGGAATGTAGGAGACCTGGGTTCAATCCCTGGGTTGGGAAGATGCCCTGGAGAAGGAAATGGCAACCCACTCCAGTACTCTTGCCTGGAAAATCCCATGGAGGGAGAAGCCTGGTAGGCTACAGTCCACCGGGTTGCTAAGAGTCGGACACGACTGAGCGACTTCACTTCACTCACTTAAGCATAAGGTATTGTTGGCAAAACTAGTACTAATACTAAGAAAAACAAGGAAATTTACCCTACATGATGCCTTGTGTGTCCTCTTGCATTTAAACATGCGGAATCTCAGTAGAGCTTACCTCAGAGTATCAGTAGAGTTTCATATTCAAAAACATCTTCAGTCACCCTCATAATTAATTATGATTATAATTGTTCTCTCCCTGATGTCATGCTCTACCAACTGTGAGATGATGAGATTAGATGACAATTTACATGTATTACACTTGCAATAAAACTTGCTTGCATTAGTAGCCTTCCTTGTAGGTTTAGCAGTAGCAGATTTCCTCCTCCCTAGATCCCTCCGGAGCCAGCTGGGTGGGTAAGCATGGGATGGAGGAAAGACAAGAGTCACAGGTGAGGTGTCTTAAGCTGGGTTTTGGAAATCTGATGTTCAAGAGGAGACATGGGAAGAAGCTTTGGCCAGAAGAATCAGCATGGGCAAGGCGTGGAGGCTTGTGGAATGGCTCAAGCTCGCAGAATGGTCTCTAGGGGTCCTCTAGGAGAGAGCTGCACTGGCTGGGAATGAAGAGAGAAGGCTGTCAGCCCAGGAGATGAGAGCTGCTAGGTGGACCAGGACCCGATCGTGATGGCCCTGGGACAGCATGCACCCGCTTCAGCCCGCTCCGCGTGCACGCTGTCTGCCCCGGTGCACTGTGTAACTCGACTCTCCTCGGAGCCTTTCTCATTGCTGCTGCAAGCTCAGGGCACCTGATGCCTGAGCCTCCAGTGTTAGGTCTGCTCCTTTTCTTGTCTCCCCTCTAAACTTGATCTGCAAGTTTCCTAGCTGGCAGTTAGGGGAGCAATTTGACTATCTGGTGAAGTCAGTCCTGGGGGATGAGGAGGGCGGGAGAGGCAGGGCTGTGGTTGCATCAATACAGCATGTGAGTTGGAGACTGGATGCCTGTTCTGGGGTCAGGTAGGTCTTTCAGCCTCTCAGAGCCCTATTTGCCCACCTGTAAAGTGGGGCTGGTAATGCCCACTCACAGGGCTCCCTGGAGGTGATGAGCATCCTTCACACTCAGCCAATGCCTCTGGACCAAAAACTGGGTAGATGGGAGGACCAGCCATGCAGCATTTGCTGAAACTAGCTCGTCCAACAGAAAACCACCATGCAGTGGGGGCTAACCCAGCAAAACAGTAGGGACTCTAACACCAGCTGCTGCATTTGTATCGGTGGCTGGAGAGGTGGGGTGTGATTGGCTCGAATCAGAGCTGTTTGTTGGGAAGAGGTCTTCATGGGCTTTCGCAGTGTACAGGTGAGACCCGGCTACTCTGGAGATGAAGAAGCAATTGTGGGTTGTTAGCTGGCTATGGGAGAAGTGTTGAGGCTCAGGGCTATGAGAAGGGGGGAATCTGAGAGAGGTCTAGGTTTTGGGTGGGAGTGGGACTCTGCACAGTGGCAGCAGACTGAACCACAGACAGACATAACTGTGCACTTGAACTTCTCGACTCCAGAGCCCTGGTTTATAATACTGAATATCAATTTTTATTTTCTGGAAAAAATATCCTTGTAAAACCACAGAATATCTGGGAAGATGCATAAGGAACTAAAAGCCATGGTTCCTTTGACGGTAGGAAACAGGAGCATGAGGAAGCATCAGTTTTTACCTACATGCCCTTTTGTGTATGTGTGTTAATAATTTCAAATATCAGTACTCTTGTTTTGCATTGAAATTTGCCTGTAACAGCCTTAGTATCAGTCACTCAGTTGTGTCCGTCTCTTTTACGACTCCAAGGACTGTAGCCTGCCAGATTCTTCTGTTCATGGAATTCTCCAGGTAAGAGAATTCCCACTGGAGTGGGTTACCATGCCCTTCTCCAGAATCTTTGTGACCCAGGGGTTGAACCCAGGTCTTCCAGATGGCAGGCAGATTCTTTACCATCTGAGCCACCAGGAAGCCCAGTCTTGAGAAAACACCAAAGGGAGGCTTCCCAGGTGGCGCTAGTGGTAAAGAACCTGCCTGCCAATGTAGGAGATGTAAGAGATGCAGATTTGATCCCTGGGTCAGGAAGATCCCTTGGAGAAGAAAATGGCAACCCACTCCAGTATTCTTGCCTGGAGAATCTCATGGACAGAGGAGCCTGGCAGGCTACAGCCCACAGGGTCGCAAAGAGTTGTACATGACTGAGGTGACTTAGGAGAAGGCAATGGCACCCCACTCCAGTACTCTTGCCTGGAAAATCCCATGGACCGAAGAGCCTGGTAGGCTGCAGTCCATGGGGTCACTAAGAGTCGGACATGACTGAGTGACTTCTTTCACTTTTCACTTTCATGCATTGGAGAAGGAAATGGCAACCCACTACATTTTTCAAGGC
>SJYC01118003.1:0-15041 GCA_006408675.1 Madoqua kirkii | reverse complement strand
CGGACATGACTGAGTGACTTCTTTCACTTTTCACTTTCATGCATTGGAGAAGGAAATGGCAACCCACTCCAGTGTTCTTGCCTGCAGAGTCCCAGGGATGGTGGAGCCTGGTGGGCTGCCATCTCTGGGGTCGCACACAGTCGGACACGACTGACGCGACTCAGCAGCAGCAGAGGCGACTTAGTGTGCATATGCACAAATACCGAAGGGCCCAGAAGCCTTGTCTTGATGCTGCCTCCGGCACATGATGAGAGAGTCTGGTTTCTCCACAGACTCTGGGAGAAGGGGCCACCCAATCTGGGGCAGAGGGGAGATAGGGAAGGTACACTGGTGAGTGCAAATAAGTGACAATCGTGGTCAGAGAACCCTCAGAAGATTTTAGAAGGAGGCTGACTTTCCTGCGGTCCAAGAGGGTAGGAACTTGGGTTACTTTGCCTGGTAGTTGTGTTATGAAAAGTGTGACCCCTGAAGGCTGGGAGGGCATGGGGCTCTCAGAGTACAGCGGAGTGCTGTGTGAGAGAAGGACAGAGAAGAAAAGCTGAGCACACTGCCTTTGAGCTATGTCTTCTCTTATTTAATCTCAGATTATCCTCACTTCTGCACTATGGAGTGACTATTCCTCTTTGTACTTTATTGATTCGGAAGCTGAAGCTTAGAAGTAAAGCAATGTGCTAACTCCAAAGCCTGCCATAGGAGAGCAGGGGAGGAAAGGGAAGATGAGATGGAGATCCAGAGGGGAAAATAGATGGGACTGGAACAGACCATTGAGAAACTGGCTCATTATCCCGATGGGCTTGAATAATTCATGGACACCTCCAAATTTCCTGATGCAACTTCCAAATTAGAGTCTCTCACCTTTGGAAAAAAACCAGCATGCTTCAAAATGCAGCAGGGAGTCTATTTCGAAATGTACCCTGGCAGAGAAGGCCGCTGGCGTGTGGCGGGCAAGCGGAGGACCATGCAACTGGGTCATTCAGGGGCTGCTCATCCATCAGCTAGATACGAATGTGGTGGCCACAGCTGTTTTCTGTATTGGCCCCAGTTGGCTCACTTCTTGCTGTCCTGGTTTGAACTATTCATGTGGCCAAGGCAGGAAATCCAAACTAAACTGGCTTAGAAGCTGTACTGAGTTGTTTTAGTGAACAGTCCAGGGACACGTATTTCACAAAGTGGCAAGACCTGGGGCCTGGCAGGTGGATGAGATGCTCCATCTCTCAGCTCCTTGGAGAGTGTCTGGTCTCAGGCAGCCTTCTTCTCAGTCATGGTCTCATGATGGTGACCACAAGCTTCTGGGGCTACATCTCTCTTCATTAATGTCCAGCAGGAAAAAGAGGGCTTCTCCTTGGTTCTCTTGGATGAAGAGAAAACTTCATCCCATTGAATCTGTGGATCAAATTGATAACTTGCCAGCAGGGTCTCCTTGGGAAGCTTGGTTTAGGTCACATTAAATGATCAAGGGGAAGGAAGAGTGAATTACTCTGTGTCTTACAATGTTCTTCATGATGCTTGTGCTTGGGAAGCAGAGATGAGGTAGAAGGAACAGATATGCTTTTCTTATGGACAGGCCAGCCATGACTAGGCCGATGGTTCTTGTCAATAGGGCGTGAAAACAAAGCTCTGAATGGGACTTCCAGACTGAGCTGGCAGCCTAACCAGAGGCTTGGTTTCTTGGAAAGGGCTCTGGTGGATGTTTTGGGGTCTCCTGGTGTTGGCAGATGATCCATGATATATACTTGAATGCTTTATATTTCTCTACCCCCAAATCTTTATTGTGAAAAATTTCAAATATTACAATGGTCACCTGAATAGTTAACAAAATTTTAAAAATTTTAAGAAATAGTTTTCATGTTTCCTTTATATTATGAATTCCTCTAAAGTCAGCTGTATACATCAGGATGCTTTAAAAAAGAACTTTTTATTTTGTATGGGAGTACAGCCAATTAACAATGTTGTAACAGTTTCAGGTGAACAGGAGAGGGACTCAGGCATACATATACATGTATACACTCTCCCCCAAACTCCCCTCCCATCCAGGCTGCCATATAACCTTAAGCAGAGTTCCATGTGCTATACAGTAGGTCCTTGTTGAATATCCATTTAAAATATAGCAGTGTGTACATGTCCATCCAAACTCCACAACTATCCCTTCCCTCCATCCTTCCCCCTCCGTGAGTCTATTTTTGTTTTGTAAGTTCATTTGTAGCATTTCTTTTTGGATTCCATGTATAAGGGATGTCATACAATACTTCTCCTTCTCTGATTTACTTCACTCAGTATCGCAATGTCTAGTTCCATCCATGTTGCTGCAAATGGCATTATTTTGTTACTGTTTTTTGGCTGAGTGATAGTCCATTGTATATACATACCATATCTTCTTTATCTAGTTCTCTGATGATGGACATTTAGGTTGCTTCCATGTTTTAGCTATTGTAAACAGTGCTGCAGTGAACATTGGGGTGCATATATCCTTTTGGATCATGTTATTCTCTAGGTGTATGCCCAGGAGTGGGATTGAAGGATCACACTGTAGCTCTATTTTTAGCTTTTTAAGGAACCTCCATACGGTTCTCCATGGTGGCTGTATCAATTTACATTCCCGCCAGAAGTGTAGGGGGGTTCCCTTCTCTCCACACCCTCTCCAGCACTTACTGTTTGTGGACTTTTTGGGTGACAGCTGTTTTGACTGGTGTGAGGTAGTATCTCACTGTAGTTTTGGTTGGCATTTCTCTAATAATTAGTGATGCTGAGTATCTCTTCACATGCCTATTGGCCATCTGTGGGCTTCCCAGGTACAAGAGATGGAAGAGAGACAGTTTTGAAGATTGGGTTGGGAAGATCCTGGAGGAGGGCATGGCAACCCACTCCAGTATTCTTGCCTGGAGAATCCCCATGGACAGAGGAGCCTGGCGGGCTGCAGTCCGTGGGGTCACAGACATGACTGAAGCAGCTGAGCACGGCATATTGGCCATCTGAATGTCTTCTTTGGAGAAATGTCTACTTAGGTGGTCTGTGCACTTTTTGATTGGGTTGTTTGTTTTGACGCTGTTAAATGTCATGAGCTGTTTGTGGATTTTGGAGACTGATCATTGTTGGTCTCATCATTAGGAAATATTTTCTCTCAATCTGTGGGCTGCCGTTTTATTGTCTGCTTTGCTGTGCAAACACTTTTGAGTTTAAGTAGATGCCATTTGTTTATTTTTGTTTTCGTTTCCATTGTTCTGGGAGATGGATGGAAACAGTTGTTGCTGCTGTGTATGTCAGAGAGTCTCATGCCTCTGTTTCCTCTAGGAGTTTTATAGTATCCTGTCTTACATTTAGGTCTTTAATCCATTGTGAGCTTATTTTTGTGTCTAGTGTTAGAGTGATCTAACTTTATTTTTTTTACACACAGCTGCCCAGTTTTCCCAGCAACATTTATTTCCATAACTGCTTCCTTTATGTACATCCCCAAAATAAAGACATTATCCTTCTTAATCATGACTTCCTTACATTTAAAAAATTAACTCAAATTCTAAAATCATCTAATATTCAGCCTTAATTGTCCTCCAAGTCCTTTCAGCTGTGTTTTCTTTGAACCAAGATCCATTCAAGTTTCATGCCTTTATTCTCGAATCTCTGTTGTTTCAGAACATGACCCCCACTTTTTAAAAAAAAACCACAGATTTTTAGGAGATTATCTGATTGTTTCTTCATTCCATTCTTTTTGTTTTTCTTATAAATTTGAGGTTAAGGATTTTGGCTTAACGGTTATATTTAGGCTAAACCCTTTTGGCAAGAATATCTCATAGATGATGCTATCATGTCATCTGTCCCATCTGTTACATTGTTAATTTGATTAAGGTGATGGTTGTCAGAGCCCTTCATTGCAAATGTACTTTCACTTTTAATCAAAGTTTGCTCTGTCCCCTCAATACCTTCCACCTCATAGTTTCCATATTTAATGATGAAACTCGCCTGAAGCAGTTATTCCATCAGAAATTGCTGATGATTTTTCTGTAATTCAGTTCCCCTGGATTCTTTTAAGTGAGACTAACTCTACTTCCAGGGGAAGAACAGGGTGGACTAGGAAAGTTCGGCTGCCCTCCATCAGGCACTCTCCACCTGCTCGGCTCTGAGTCCTCCTTTGGGTATTGGCTTGGACACCACTCACTAGAGAGGCCTTCTCTGGCCACCTCGGGCTCCATCAAGTGTCACTGCTTGTCTCTTTCACGGTGTTTATCACAGTTAATAAGGAGAGTCAATGTGTGCTTCCCCAGTGGCTCAGCAGTAAAGAGTTCACCTGCAGGAGACACAGGAGATGCAGGTTCCATCCCTCAGTTGAAAAGGTCCCCTGGATGAGGAAATGGCAACCCACCCCAGTATTCTTACCTTAGAAAAATCCCATGGACAGAGGAGCCTGGCCAGCTATAGTCCATAGGGTCACAAAGAGTCGGACATGACTGAGTGACTAAGCACACACACTTGTTTGTAGGGTAAGAGCTTAATCTCACTTGTGTGCCTGATGCCCCAGGGAGCACTGGCTGTGGCTATTTTATTACCATTGTTTATCTAGTGTAACACAGAGAAAAGTGGCTCAGTCCTGTCCGACTCTTTGCAACCCCATGGACTATAGCCCATCAGGCTCCTTCATCCATGGGATTTTCCAGGCAAGAATAGTGGAGTGGGTTGCCATTTCCTTCTCCAGGGGATCTTCCCGACCCAGGGATCAAACCCGGGTCTCCTGCATTGCAGAGCCTGGCACATAGTAGATACTGAGCAAATATTAATACGTGTTGATTGGATACAGCTGGTGTAATAAGAGGACGGAGTTCAAATCCTGGCTTGTCTAGTCTTGATTTCAGCCATTTTATGTCTCTGAGCCTCAGGATGGTGATCAGCCTGTTGGAGGATCAGATGAAATAATGCAAGAAGAGTGATTCTCTATAGTGGAGAGGTTTCTGTCTTTCCTTCCTCAGCTACTGAAGCCCACAGTTTTAGTCACGTCCTTTGCAATCTTGCTCCAAGGTGTCTTTCTAGCTCTCCCTTATAGCCACCTCCCACCCTCCTCCCTTACATTCCAGCCGTGTGAGACTATGTAGAAAAGGAGTCTTGCCCAGAGATAAGTCTGGGCTTTGCGTTTGGCTCCTGGAGGTCTTTGGAAGGTCCTGCCTAACAGGAGTGTCTTTGTTTACCTTGACGGGGGTGGGGCTTGGAGCTCACTGAATGGTCTGTGCTAATAATGTGACTTTGGATGAAGGCTTTGGGTCTTCAGCTCTCCCCTCTCTTTGGGCTGGAGATGATGGTCAGTCGTGTCTGTGACTGAGACCCAGTAAAACTCTGGACACCAAGGCTCCATTAAGCTTCCCTGATTGGAAGTCCTTTGTGTGTGCTGACACACATTCCTGGGAGAGGTCAGCACTGTCTGGGCGACTCTGCTGGGAGAGGAAACTGGCCTCTAGCCCTTGGAAGCCTCCCAGAGCCTGCCCTCCATGCTCCTTCCCTTGGCTGACTTTCATCTGTATCCTTGCACTCGGACAGACACAACTGTGAGTGTAACTGCTTTCGGTGAGTTCTGTGAGTTTTACTACCAAATTATCAAAGAGGAGGATGGTCTTGGGGAGCCCATCTCTTGTAGTTGTTGTCCGAAGTGAGAGTGTTCTTTGGGACCCCTAATCCTTCTAAACCCCCACCTCTCCAGCTTGCTTGTCCATGCCGTTCCCTCTTCTTTCACACCCTCGCCCTCTTGTCCACCCATCAGAACTACTTGGTCATCATTTTCCATCTTTTGCAGGCCTTCCCTGACCCTCTACACACAGGCCAGAGTGGCTCTTGGCTACTCTTATGCTGCTGCATTTAGAGATGTAGAGACAGAGAATTTCTTCATGAGTTTGGCATTCTCCTTTTGTAGTCAGATACTGTTCTCGAGTAGGGAATCTTCCCAGCCCAGGGGTTGAACCCAGGTTTCCTACTTTGTAGTCAGATTCTTTACTGGCTGAGCCACCAGGGAAGCCCAAGAACACTGGGGTGGGTAGCCTATCCCTCCTCCAAGGGATCTTTCCAACCCAGAAATCGAACTAGGGTCTCCTGCATTGCAGGTGGATTCTTTACCAGCTGTGCTCCCCAGGAAGCCCTGAGTGGGGCCCTGGCATACTTCTTTTCCCTCTCTTCCTTTCTCCTTCAAGCATGAATGTATTCAGAGCCTCTGCTCTCCCCTACGGTATTGCTGGGAGGTTAGGAGAAGGCAGCGCTCCCGGTTCCCGTAGCCTGGCTTGGTCGTTGGCTTGGAGCCTGTGTCCCGGTCCTCACTTACTCCCTCAGCTGGGAGCCCTGTGCAGTGTGCACCGTGCATAGGGTACACAGCTGCCCTGTATGCACTTGTGCACTCATTCATTTTCACCCATGTATTTGCATATTCTTGCTTCCAACAATCCCTATAACCACATACACGGAATATCCACTCTGAAGACAGATGATGCATAAGCTCTATCTCTCATCTATGCATCCCAGAGGCTGGCACAGTGCCTGTGCCTAGCAAGTGCTTCAGTTAATATATGAATTAATGAATGATTAAACAGATGATTCACAGTAGGGGAACTATGGCAAACACTGTATGTTCACCAAGAACATAAATTTATATTTTTGTCCAAAAACAGTGATGCTGAACCTGATCTGAGTCATTCCCTTGGGAAATCTAAAAATCTGTAGTCAGTCTCCCACTTCAGTCAGGATAGGGGAGGATCTTCTGAGTTAACGCATACTTTCAAATTCTTATAGCCTTGGACTTTCCTGGTGGTTCAGATGGTAAAGAATCTGCCTTCAATGTAGGAGACACAGGTTTGATCCCTGGGTTGGGATCAAAGAAGGAAATGGGCTATCCACTCCAGTACTCTTGCCTGGAGAATCCCATGGACAGAGGAGCCTGGTGGGCTACAGTCCATGGGGTCGAAAAGAGTCAAGCATGAGCATTATATATTAAAAAAAAAATACTAGTTTTATTAAAACAGAGTCATACTGCTAACCCAATGAGAAGCCCATTGATAGGCCAGATGTGGGCCAGGGCCCCCAGGGTTTTGAGCTCTGCTGGAGAGGCAGCCTTTTTTTTCACCTTCAGCCCCAGTGCTTTGTTCATAGAAACCCCTTTACACCCCCAATCCCTCCTGTGGTCTACCCCATATGTCATAGTGGGGCAGACCCATCCTATTCAGTTGGTGCTAAATACATGCATGCTGGTTATTTATCCCCAGAGCACTAGGAATTAGACTCTCTGTTAGAGTCTGCAGGGAAGTCCTTTGGCCCTAAGCTCATTAGATCTGCATAGCAGTCACTGGGCTGTGAAGAAAGCTTGACTTTATTAGTTCCCTCCAGGAAATACTCTCAAAGGAACCCCTCCTCTCTCTGACTGTGTCTCCCTCCAGCCTGTTGATCAGCCAAGGTTGATGTATGTAGGGCAAATGGGAAGCATAACTTACAGCTAAAATGGGAAGACCAAGCCTTTTACAAAGCTTTGCTGAGAGTAAACACTGGTGATCCTCTGCCTGTCCCAGTTTCCTAATTTGAGCATGTCTTATGGGGGCGGGCTTGGCAGTGATGGTGGCGGTTTTCCTTCCTGCTAGACACAAGGCGCACATCATGCTCAGTGCATTCTCTCCATTTGTTTACCACCTTATACAGCCTTCCAGCTGCTGTTACAGAAACCAGCTCATTGAATTCTCACAGCCAGTGAAGCAGCTGTTAACATCCCTTTTTCTGATGAGGTAACAGATGTTCAAAAAGACAGTCACGTTACTTGCTCCAGCTTCTAGGATATCACATGTCCAAGTGAAGCTCCTCCTCATGAGTGTTTCCCCCAACTAGAGGATCTTGTATAATGTCTCTGTTTAAGGCTATTTCTGTGAGTCGCAGAAATAATTTTCCTTCTATAGGTTTCTATTTTTACTTTATTGTTGTTGTTCAGTCACTAAGTTCGGTCCAACTCTTCGTAACCCTGTGGATTATAGCACGCCAGGCTCCTCTGCCTTCCACTATCTCTCGGAGTTTGCTCAAATTCATGTCCATTGAGTCAGTGATGCTATCTAACCATCTCATCCTCTGCTTCACCTTTCTCCTTTTGCCTTCAATCTTTCCCAGCATCAGGGTCTTTCCCAATGAGTCAGCTCTTTGCATCAGGTGGCCAAAATATTAGAGCTTTAGTTTCAGCATCAGTCCTTTCAGTGAATGAATATTCAGGGTTGATTTCCTTTAGGTTTGATTGCTTTATCTCCTTGCTGTCCTAGGGACTCTCAAGAGTCTTCTCTGGCACCACAGTTCAAAAGCATCAATTCTTTGGCACTCAGTTTTCTTTATGGTCCAGCTCTCATATCTGTACATGACTACTGGAAAAACCATAGTTTTGACTATACTCTGTCGGCAAAGTGATATCTCTACCTTTTGAAACGCTGTCTAGGTTTGCCATAACTTTACTTCCAGGGAGCGAGCATCTTTTAATTTCATGGCCGCAGTCACTGTCTGCAGAGATTTTTGGAGCCCAAGAAAATGAAATTTTTATTTAGCCTTGCACTATGTAATAACGTCTGTAGAACCATGGATTGATGTGCTTGTACAAGCTTCTCTAATTAGCATTAAGATAACTAGAAAAAGAGCTCTTTTATCCTGTGTCCCTGAGTCTAATAGTTGAATCGGTAATAGATTCAAATTAAATCAAGGTATTAAAAATGATATATACATATCCTAAGTAGTTTATCCTAACTTCAAATGCGTATATTGTTTCATGGAAACAATGGGCTTCTCTTTGAGTGTGGCCTTGTGCTAGTCTCCTAGAGCTGTCCAAACTGAGCACCACAGACAGAGCAGCTTAAACAGGAGAAAGGCCGTCTGAGAGTCTGGAGGCTAGGAGTCCAAGATGAAGGTGTCAATGGAATTGGTTCTTCCTGAGAGTTGTGAGTGAGAATCTGGTCATGCCTTCTCTGAGCCTCTGATGGTCTGGGTAACCTTGACTCATATACACATCATCCCAATGTCTCCTTTCATCTCTCCTCTATGAATTCCTGTGTTCAGATTCCCCCATCATAAGGACACCAGTCATATCGATTAGGAGCCCATTTTAACTCCAGTATGACCTCGTCTTAGTTTAACTAATTATGTCTGGAATGACCCTATTTCCAGATAAGGTCCCATTCTGAGGAAGTAGAGGTTAGGATTTTAGCATATTTTTTTGGTTGTGGGGGGTGGCAAAGTTCTCCACAGCACAGATATATTAACCAGGATTTTATAGTATCTAGCATAAACTGTACCCAAAGGCATTGCCCACAATTTCCAAATTTCAGATTCTTTAAAATGGGATGAGAATTCAGACCCTTGGGTATAAATTTGAGTGTGAAACCTTCTAGGATTTTATTCCTTTTCCTTACTGGTTTTACAGCTGTTTTCCTGCCCACCAAACACAACAACAAAATTTATGATATCATTTTTGAGCAATTTACCTTTGCCATCTTTCTTTAAGGCATTCAACTTGATTTTCATATAACTTAAGGCTTTTTTTCCCTTTCTTACTGATATTTCATTGATTTACATGGTATTTATTCAAGTCACATATGTCCAAATTGGCGCAGCCTGGTTTGGGAACAAGATCAGAGGCCTCTTGGTGAGCACGCTGTGACCCTGGTGGCAAAGGAAGCCTGTGGGTGGATGAGTATTCCTAGGGATGCAAATGTCCACCAGCAAAACTGATGGAGAAGCGCACGGGGTCTGCTCCTGGGTCTCTGAGACCCACACATCGAGAGCCTCTGTGCTCTGCCGGTTGTACCCGGTGGCTGGGCTGCCCTCACCATGCCACAGAATGAATATATGAATGTATCGAGTTACACCAGAAACACTATGGATATCACTTGGATTACCATGAGAAAAAGAGGAGAGAAGGAAGGTCAAGAGGCTCATGAATGTTCAAAGGAGGCGAAAAAGATGATTGGCCTGAAAGCTAAGCTCTGCCATAGACAGCTCCATGCAGAGAAAATACACATGAAAAAGAGGCATGGAAAGAGAAGCAACCAAGCCGAAGCACCGTGAGAGGACTCCGCAGAGAACGGTGCCCACATAACCAGGGGCAGAGAGGGGCGGTCTCGAGCTGATGTACGGACCAGCATGATCAGACAAAACTGGAAAGAGGAAGTGGGAAAAAGGAAGTCTCTCTGCCCAAAGTTCTCTCCTAGGGAGAAGCAGAGTATGAAAAGTTATTTGAATGGAAAGACAAAGAAGAAAGCCCAGCAGAGGATGGTCACAAGCACTGCTTTGTGGGGCATGGCTTTACTCTACTGCTCCGCTAAGTCTCTTCAGTCGTGTCCGACTCTGTGCGACCCCATAGACGGCAGCCCACCAGGCTCCCCCGTCCCTGGGACTCTCCAGGCAACAAGACTGGAGTGGGTTGCCATTTCCTTCTCCAATGCATGAAAGTGAAAAGTGAAAGGGAAGTCGCTTAGTTGTATCTGACTCCTAGCGGCCCCATGGACTGCAGCCCACCAGGCTCCTCCATCCCTGGGACTTCCCAGGCAAGAGTACTGGAGTGGGGTGCAATTGCCTTCTCTGCATGAGGCAGTCCAAAGGGAGGAACTTGCAGATCTCAGCACACAAAGGAGGGTAGGGCAGTGCAAGGCAAGGAGTAAGGCTGAGTGGAGAGCCCCAGTTGGGAGCCATGTCCCAGCCTCCCTCCATCACTACTGCTGGTAACATCCCAAGCATCCTGTGTGTGTCCCATCCTGGCTGAAGCCTGCGTTTGGGAGCCAGGTTGCTACAAACATGTGGCTGGCTGGCCACTGCTTCAGGCCACTCCATGTCCTACTGGAGCTGGTCCTGGGCCAAGGCTTTACTCTAAAGCTACCTAAATATGAAAGATTCATTAGGCCAATAGGATTATGTTTCAAGCAGGCCTACGTGACACATCCTGGAAAGAAAGCCATCTTTTGCCTGCCAGTCCTTGGTGTAAAGAAGAATCCCTCATCCCCACCGTATACACCTTTGGGTGTTCTTACCAAAAAAGTCAAGTATTAGGCACTCAAACATGTCTGACTTTTTGCAACCCAGTGGACTGTAGCCCACCAGACTCCTCTGTCCATGGGATTCTCTAGGCAAGAATACTGGAGTGGGTTGCCATTTCCTCCTCCAGGGACCTTCCTGACTACTTCATTAATGTGCACTAGAGGATGCCCCAGAGAAGGAAATGGCAACCCACTCCAGTGTTCCTGCCTGGTGGGCTGCCATCTATGGGGTCGCACAGAGTCGGACACGACTTAGCAGCAGCAGCAGCAGCAGCAGCAGCAGCAGAGAATACCCCAGGTGAACCTGTTATAGAAAACTGTTTCTTGAGTCTCTAAATTCTATACCAATTCTAGACTCCTGGTTGACCAATGTTTGTTTCTTTATTAAGGTTTTAAGGTGAATGACCTGGGGCTATTTGTTTCCGTCAACTTGATTGCAAATTGAAAGGCACAGTTGAGATGTCTGTTTTTCTTGCTATCCTCAGAAGAGATTGCTGCGAATCTACTCTATCACTCTCATTCTTTTCAGCTTACAATACAAATAGCTTATTATTTTTTGCCACCTGTGTCTTATAATAAAGCAGGGCTGAAAAATTAAATAGAAGAAAGTTCAGTTCCCATACAGGCTATGAAAATGATTTGCTGGTGGTGACTTTTAAGCTTGATTCTAAATAGATTTATGAAAAAGGGCACTTGGAAGACTTGTCCAGATTTTGCTATTTAAAGTATCTTGAAATTATAGGCTCACTGTCCCTAAATTTCAAAAATGTAGAGTTTAGGCTCTTAAGGGTATAGCAGTGATAAAAGCTTTCATAGTCGTTTCTAAAAGGCAACACTTCATAGTTACCAAAGGTGCTGTTATTGAGGCGAATGTGAATGAACTGGGCCTTGTGACACAAGGAGGCAAAGTCATTTGGGAAAAATATGCCCAGGTTGCCAGCAATCCTAAAAATGATGGATTCATAAATGCAGTGTTACTGGTTTAACAGCAGTCACATACAAATTGCTCCTTGTAATTATTGAAGACTACACACCAATCAGGATACTGTTACTCATATTTCTGAATTGTACCAACCAGCCTTACATGAACTATTCCACTGTTAAAAAGAAAAAAAAAAAAAAAACCAAAAACCCCCACAACATTAAAATAGCTTAATTAAAAAAAAAAAAAAACCTAAGAAAATTGAGAGTTCAGTGAAATGCATATTGGGTAAAGGAACGTCTACTGTGTATAACTGTTCAAAAAGTGTGTAACCCCCCTAAATCATCTCATCATCAATGGGATATGCAGCATACTTTGTAAAAGACTATCATTTAGGCATTGATTTACACATTTTTGAAGTTTATAAGTATTTATATAGAACCAGGTCTGTGCTGAGTGCTGGAGGCCAAGACAAATGATTAAAGCTTAGTCTTGTACCCTCTGTGAAGTGGAGGAGAAAGTACCAGTGGGTGGAAATTTCTCTCAATGCATTTCCCAGAGCCACGGAAGGTTTTTGGAAATAGATTTAGAAAGAATGTAATGGTATTAGTCAGACTTTTCCAAAGAAACAGAACCAAGAAGATAGAAAACATGTCATGGATACAAATATATATTTCTTTATTTTAATTAACTAATTTCAAGGAATAGGTTCATGTAATGACAGAGGCTAGCATGTCCAGAAGCTGCCCAGTGAGCTGGTAAGCTGAGAAGAATGAATCTTGCAGATCAAGTCCAAGGCTGTTTGCTAGAGGGTTCCCTCTTGCTCAGGGGGGAAAAAAAAGTGAAAACGTTAGTCGCTTGGTCATGTCCATGGACTGCAGCCTACCAGGCTTCTCTGTCTGGGATTCCCCAGGCAACAATACTGGAGTGGGTTGCCATTCCTTTTTTCAGGGGATCTTTCCCACCCAGGGATAGAGCCCAGATCTCCTGCATTGCAGGCAGACTCATTACCCTCCGAGACATCAGGGAAGCCCAGTGTAGATCTATCTTAATTCTAATAAGGCTTTCAACTGATGGGACAAGGCCCGCCCACATAAAGCAACCTGCTTCAGTCTACTGGTTTGAATGTTAATCTCATTCAAAAAACACCTTCATGGAAATGTGCAGGATAATGTTTGACCAAATACCTGGGCACCCTGGCCCAATCAAGTTTACACAAAAATCAACCAATAATAACATGACAGGCACCCACTGATCTTACTACCTCAAATTCCTCTCCTTTGCATCTATTGTCCTCTAACCTCAGAGAGATCTTTCTCAAGCAATCTTCTGCTTCTTAGAAGTCACGCGTGACTCTGTTGCCTACAGATGAAATCCAAGTAACCTCACAAGACATCTTTTCGATATAGCCCAATTCTGTTTGCAGGCTCAGCTCTCCTACTGTTGGCCATGCCAGTGTAGGGCAGCCTCCTAGGACTTCTGACCTGGTCTGGAGCCACTCCCTTCTGTGACCTGGCCCGTGGATGCTGTTCTCCATGCCTAGAATGCCTTCCTCCTCTCTGACGGAGAGCTTTTAAGGTTTAGCATCATAGCATCTCCCTTGGGAAATCTCCGCAATGGCGTGAAGTCTAACGAGTCTCTCCTTCCCTTAGGGCTCCACGGTACACTGTGTGCCCTCCTGTCACTGCACGTGTCCTGCTGGGTCACGACTGACATGGATGCTCTCTGTCTCCTCTACTAGAAGGGGAACTCTGGCAGGGTGGAAGTCACATCATTTCATCCTGACGCTCTGGGCCGCCCCCACCCTCAGCCTGAAACACAGCAGTGGCTCAGGAAAGAGTGATGAATGGATGGCTTGTAGAATTGGTGTCCCTCGTCACCTGCATGGAGAACTCAGGGGTAAAGACTGAAAGAAGGAGTAAGATTCTTTCACATGTTCTATGTTCTGGCCAAGTAGACTGGCAGAATCAAATACAGTCTTCCTGGATAGAAAAGTGTTCACTAGAATCTTTTGGTAAATAAGAAAAAACCTTAATGATAGAAGGACATCCCCTTGGAGAGGAAGGGGAATTTTGGAGGGTGCCTGGGATTTGGGGTAAAGTATCTCCATGCTAGCCCTTCCTATGTCACTTTTCAGGGAATTGCCTGAACCTGATCTCTGCCTCCACAAGGAGGATATACTTTATTTATCAGCTATCTGATAAATATCTGCTGAAAAGTGCCCAGAGTGAGGGTGAGTGTGGCGAAACTGGAAGCCAAAGTATGTCCAGGCTCTGAACGTCAAGAGGCAGCTGACATCTCCTGGGAGGGACTGCTGCTTCTCCTTACATGGTTCCCAAAAGGGACATTGTAAGTGTGGATATGCTCAGTAGTGTCTGATTCTTTGCGACCCCATGGACAGTAGCCCGTCAGGCTCCTCTGTCTGTGGGATTTTCAAGGCAAGAAAACTGGAGTGTGTTGTCTTCCTCCAGGGGATCTTCCCAACAAAGGGATTAAACCAATGTCTTCTGCATTGGCAGGTGGTTTCTTTACCAATGGGCCACCTGGGAAGCCCAGAAGGGACATTAGAGTCAGACAAAATGATTCTCTCGCGCCTGAGATGGTCATTGTTTATTATCAAGATGAAAAATCTGTGGGAAGCCATGGGCAATAAGAAGTCCTGTTCCAGGGACCTCACATACATCATGAAATAGTTTCCAGTTTCAGAGTACTTTAGTTAGTTATTCACCAGGAAGCACTTTCCGGTAGAGCTGCAGAATAAAATGGGAATGGACTGTGGAGTCATAGGTTTGTATAATGGGCATGGAATAGACATAGCAATCCCACCTGTGAAGGACTGTAAGGAAGCAACATTAACACATTCCCCTGCCTGAGGAGACATTTTCAAGGACTGAATAGTTTTTTCAGTTTGTATTTCCCTCCCTGCCATCTCTGACCCATAAAAGAATCTGGCAACCACACCCTGATAAGATGGTTATTTGGCTTCCCTGGTGGCTCAGAGGTTAAAGCGTCTGCCTCCAATGCGGGAGACCTGGGTTCGATCCCTGGGTCGGGAAGATCCCCTGGAGAAGGAAATAGCAATCCACTCCAGTATTCTTGCCTGGAGAATCCCA
>SJYC01118002.1:0-19869 GCA_006408675.1 Madoqua kirkii | reverse complement strand
TATGACTCTATGTGGGTGATCACACCATCATGATTATCTAGGCCATTAAGCTCCTTTTTGATAGTTCTTCTGTGTATTCTTGCCATCTCTTAGTATCTTCTGCTTCTGTTAGGTCCATACCATTCCTCCTTTACTGAGCTCATCTTTGCATGAAATGTTCCCTTGGTATCTCTAATTTTCTTGAAGAGATGTCTAGTCTTTACCATTCTGTTGTTTTCCTCTATTTCCTTGCATTGATCACTGAGGAAGGCTTCCTTATCTCTCCTTGCTCTTCTTTGGAACTCTGCATTCAAATGGGTATATCTTTCCTTTTCTCCTTTCCTTTCAATGCAGATGCTGCAGACTGAAGATGATTTCAGTTTGCGGCCTGGAATTAAGAGTGGGAATGTCGAACTGCAATTTTGAAGTCCACCAAACGGACCTTTTCCCTGGTACCTTTTCCCAATTGGGACTCCAAGTGTGCTGTGTCCCAAGACCTCCCAACACCGTTTAAATCTATGTGCTAAGTCACTCAGTTGTGTCCAACTCTTTGTGCCCATATGGACTGTAGTCCACCAGGCTCCTCTGTCCATGGGATTTTCCAGGCAAGAATACTTGTGTAGGTTTTCTTCCTCCAGGGGATCTTCCTGACCCAGGGATTGCACGCATGTCTGTTATATCTCCTGCACTGACAGGTGGATTCTTTACCAGTAGCGCCACCTGAATATTGGTTAAAACCCAATTTGGTGATGTATCCTCTGCTCTTTCTATTTCTCTTTTTCTTTTAATGTTAGTATACCGAAAGTAAGCTAGATAATTCTCTAATAAATATTGGTATTATTTATTAGTATATAAGAGTGACTTTTTTGTTAACAAATACATTGAACCTGAGATGAAAGTGAAAACTTTCTGAAGAACAGGGTGATCATTCTGCTTGGTGATCTCACCTGGGACTTGAGCTCCTTTTTTGCTGTTGGTTTGTCATCCCTAGCCTATTAGTTTTCCTTGAAGGCATGTCCAAGATGGCTCACCATCCCATCCATGTTCTAGTTACTGGGATGGGGAAGAGGAAAACTAAGGCAAAACCTCTTTTTCTTAAATAAACCTGGAAATTTTATACATTCTTAAGTGTAAAGGGAGAAGGAAATGGCAACCCATTCCAGTATTCTTGCCTGGAAAATTCCATGGACAAAGGAGCCTTGTGGGTTACAGTCCATGGGAACTGCAAAAAGCTAGCTGTAGGGTGCCTTGGATATTCCAGCTAATATTTCTGATCACCAGTTTCAATGTGTGTGTGTTTTCTCCATATCACCAAGAAATTCTGCTACACCAGCTAGGTGTAGTGCAGTTCAACTCAATTCTATCCATTACCCCTTTCTGCAGTTGGAATAGTGGTAGCTCTCTTTCTTACCTTCAGCAGGTGGTGTTGTTCAGTCACTCAGTCTGGTCTGACTTCGCAGCTCCATGGACTGCAGCATGCCAGGCTTCCCTGTCCTTCACCATCTCCCAGAGTTTGCTAAACTCTTATCCACGAGTTTGCCATCCCACCATCTCGTTGTCATCTGTAGTCCCCTTCTCCTCCTGTATTCAATCTTTCCCAGCATCAGGGTCCAGCCTCAGGGTCAGTTCTTCGCATCAGGTGGCCAAAGTATTGATGCTTCACCTTCAGCACCAGTCCTTCCAATGAAAACCCAGGACCGATCTCCTTTAGGATAGACTGGTTTGATCTCCTTGCAGTTCAAGGGACACTCAAGAGTCTTATCCAACTTCACAGTTTAAAAGCATCAATTCTTTAGCACTCAGCTTTCTTTATGGTGCAACTCTCACATCCATACATGACCACTGGAAAAACCATAGCCTTGACTAGACAGACTTCTGTTGGCAAAGTAATGTCTCTGCTTTTAATACACTGTCAGGTTGGTCATAGCTCTTCTTCCAAGGAGCAAGTGTCTTTTAATTTCATGGCTGCAGTCACCACCTGCAGTGATTTTGGAGCCCAGGAAAATAAGATCTGTCATTGTTTCCATTGTTTCCCCATCTATTTGCCTTGAAGTGTTGGGGCCAGATGCCATGAGATCTGACTTTTCTAAATGTTGAGTTTTAAGCCAGCTTTTTACTCTCCTCTTTCACCTTTATCAAGAGGTTCTTTAGTTCTTCTTCTCTTTTGCCATTAGAGTTGTGTCATCTGCATGTCTGAGGTTATTGATATTTCTCCCCACAATCTTGATTCCAGCATGTGCTTCATCCAGCCTAGCATTTCTCATGATGTACTCTGCATAGAAGTTAAATAAGCAAGGTGACAAAATACAGCCTTGACATGCTCTTTTCCCAATTTGTAACCAGTCCGTTGTTCCGTGTCTGGTTCCAGCTGTTGCTTCTTGACCTGCATAGAAGTTTCTCAGGAGGCAGGTAAGGTGGTCTGGTATTCCCACCTCTTGAAGAAGAAGAAGAAGTAAATAAGCCCACACATCATTATGTGGATTAAGAATTGTCATGATCCACACAATCAAAGACTTTAGTGTAGTCAGTGAAGCAGAAGTAGATGTGTTTTGGAACTGTCTTGCTTTTTCTATGATCCAACAGATGTTGGCAACTTGATCTCTGGTTCCTCTGCCTTTTCTAAATCCAGCTTGTACATCTGGAATTTCTCAGTTCACATACTGTTGAAGCCTAGCTTGGAGGATTTTGAGCATTATCTTGCTACCATGTGAGATGAGTGCAATTGTGCAGTAGTTTGAACATTCTTTGGCATTGCCCTTCTTTGTGATTGGAATGAAAACTGACCTTTTCTGGTCCTGTGAATCTGATACAAGTCCAGTCCTTATGAATTTGTTGTGATTTTTATTCCTATTTTTAAGATATGAGAACACTGAGATGCAGTGGTGAAGTCACAGTCGCACCAACAGTAGGTGATGGAGCTGGGATACCTTATTGGAGCTGGGACACATTGTTGGAGCTGGGACACATTATTGCATCTGTCTGTCCATACTCTGTCCCCTCGCTACCCCCACATTTCCCTCTTAATACCTCAGGCTGTAATTGTCAAGTATGTTGATGGATGAGCAGGGTCAGAATTATGATAAAAGCTTCCCTCTTCACAGGGCATGTGCTACAGCTCAAATTGCATCAAAACTCCCCAAATCTTAGGGAAAAGAAAGCGGGCATTCTGTGAGCATCTTGTGTGTGATCAGTTCATGTGGGAGCCCAGAGAAGATTCTTATTCATTTATTCATTAGACAAATATTTTTTGAGCACCTACTATGTACCAGATACCAAGGTGTTGGGGAAAGAGCAGTGAACAAGACAGACAGTCTCTGGTCTCATGGAAATAGCATTCTGTGGCAAGAGAACAAATAAAATTCACATGATATAATGGAGAAAAATGAAGCTGCTTAAGGAGAACTTACTTTTCAAGGTCCTCTAAGTTTCAGACCCTGGGTGGAATGCTGTCATCAACTTAAGGAACCTGGTGTCTGCACCCAAGGAGCTCCTGGTCTTGGGAAGACAAACTTCAGAGGAGTAAATAAGCCTGCACATCATTATGTAACTGGATTGTGCTAAGTGCAATGGAGGAAAATGACACAGCACTTTTAGAAAGGAGGAAGAGGGGTTTAATATAGCAGGTGTCTCAGTCAGCTCTAGCTGCTAGAACAGAATACCATCAAGTCAGGGCTTCAGCCATGGACCTTATTATTCATAGCTCTGGAGGCTGAAAGCTCAAGATTGGGATATCAGCACAGCTGGGTTCTAGTGGGAGCCCTCTTGCTGGTTTGCAATTGGCTGCCTTCTTGCTATATCTTCACCAGGCTGGGGATGGGATGGGCAGAGAGGCAGAGGTAGAGAGAGGTGGGGGGCGGGGGAGACTCCCTTTCTTGTCTCTTCTTATGATAGTTAATCCCTTCATGAAGCCACCACGGTCATAACCTAATCACTACCCAGAGGCTCCACCTCCTAATACCATCACATTGGAAGAGAAAGGTTAGGTCTTCAACATGTGAACACTTTCAACACATGAATTTGGTGAGGATGGGGGGCAGGCACAGGCATGCGGTTCACAATAGCTGGGATGGTCAGGAGGCACCCTCTTGAGCTGGTATTGGTGCTGAAACCTGAAGGACAAGAATTTCCTAGATAGACGAGGGAAGAAATAAGGGACAGGTCAGGAGAAGTTGAAAGAGAAGGTGGCCTCGGATTGAGTGCTGAAGGGAAAGTGGTCCACATATGGAGGAGCAGGAGGAAAGGCAGTCCTAGCAAAGAGGACAGTGAGAGGAGAGGTGGGAAATTCTGGCTGGGAGTGGGAGTCGGGAAGCAGGAAGTGATGGGAGGGGAAGAGGGAGGCCAGAGATGACCTGGGACATGCCGGCTACATGCCTAAGAGCCAAAAGGACTTTGTGAGTTCATCTTGCGGCTTCATGAAGCCATTGCTCTTGATTTTAATGGAAATGGGCATAAATTATTCACAGGTTACAGCTGAGATTTGTTCAGTGCTACATAAGAAATAAGAAAAATAATGTTCACTGAGCACTGAGCACAGGCTGAGAAGTGCAGACAAGTTGCTTACTCTTTGGAGGAAAGCTTTGTGGCCACTGGGGCTGCAGGGATGATGCTGACAGGTTCTGGGACCTTCTGGCACCTTCCTGCCTCATGATGTAGACACTTGCAGTCCCCTTGGCCAGGAAACTCTTGGGCATCACCCCCTATGTTTGACTTCTGTTTACTCACAGGCCTGGGGGCACTGCTGCTTCTCTAGAAGTTTCCCTGAAGCCCTAGTCTAAATCATCTGCTACCTCTGCCACCCTGGTTCTCTCTCATATTACCCTATTTAAAAATAATCTTCTTTGTGCTTCTCATATTTTGAGATGTTTTGATACATGTGTGTGTTTCATGCTCACTCTCTCACTAAACAGCACACTTCATAAAGAGAGGACATTTGTCCTGTTCCTCCACTGATTCCCCAGTCTGACTGAGCGCCTGGCATACAGCAGGTACCACGTGAGTATTTCTTGAAATGAAATGAAATGAGCTAGGGACTGGGACCCTGGAGAGAAGTTCTACAAGTTATTGGTCATTTACTCTTCATAGCAACCTAAAGAAAAAGTATTATCGCTAACTGTGGAAACTGAAGCCCAGGGTCACACAGTTTGTAGAGGTGGAGTGAAGTTCAAGTTCAAGGTTCTTCCTTTGATTAATTTAACAGGCTCTCAGACAGCACCATGCACCTCTAACAGGCTGTGTGTACGTGCCAAAAAAGAACACCCACACCCACATGTGTGCACACTCTTTTTTCAAAGCTAGTTCCTTTGTTCCAAGGACTCAGTTCAGTCTTGCCCCTCTCTTGTTTTAACCAAGGTTTTTACATGCACGTAGTGTTCATCAACTATGATCTCAGAGTTTTACAGGCATCTCTGCCATAATCCCCATCTGACATGAAAAGTACTTTGTTCAGTGTAGGAAGATGCTCAGATAATTCAGAGCTGCATGAACATGAAATATTGATAATTACATTGTGCCCATCTCAGAAAATATTACGTGTTACTGCCAAAAACCCATACCAAGATTCACATATCAAGTGATTTTTTATGTGAGTTGCAGGGCAGAACTTGTGGATTAGTCAATTTCCTCTACAATATAAATCACTGGCAAAGCAGCTGAAACCCCAGAACCCTCGGGAAGGGCCAGGAAAATCCATAGCTATTTTTGGTATCTTTGAAGATGATAGAAATTGTACATTTCCCCGCAATCTGGCTGCCAGTCCTGGTGGTTCTTAGCTCTGGGCTGGCAGGATGAAATTCTCTATGGCACCTTTTCTAACTCCTCCTCTCTTTGCATCCATGCTTTTGGGGAAAAAAATTGCTTTACTAAATTAACTAGTGTTTTAAAAATGCATTTGTTTTCTGGGTTTCTGTTCATCATAAACACAGAAAAGAGCTTGTTAGAACTTTGGATCAGAGGGAATGATGAGATAATGACAGTCCTGGGCCACAGTCCTTTCCAGGAAATTCCCTGATCCTCAGGGAAGAGAGAGCAGTTGTGTAACATAATAAGCCAGGGGTCAGTGATCTCGAGGTCTGATTCCCCAGTGGCTCAGCAGTAAAGAATCCGCCTACAGTGCAGGAGATGCAGGAGACACAAGTTTGTTCCCACGGTTGGGAAGATCCCCTGGCAACCCATTCCAGTATTCTCGCCTGGAGAATTCCATGGACAGAGGAGCCTGGTGGGTTATAGTCCTTGGGGTTGCAAAGAGTTGGACATGACTGAAGCAACTGAGCACACACGCAGTAACCTCAATTATTTGTGCTAAAGATCCTGTGGCCTCAAAGCACAAGGAATAGTCCCTATCTGGCCCTTTGTAGAGGAGTTTCCTGACACCTACTTTAAGTGGCAATACCTGAGGCAACTTTAGTTACTGGGTGGGATATTCACGTCTTTCTGCAGACATGTTAGTGTGTTTAATTATGAAAGGTGGTCCAGAATCCCCTTCACTGTTCCTCAGTGTTTGGCATGCAGACACATTACTGTGTTAACATCTAGCAGCCTGGCACATGCCTGGCAGGGTTTTGGATGGAGGGACACGCCTGTGCAGTTGGCACCTTCTCTGTGCTCTCAAGGAGCAATCCCTAAACCTTTTGGCACCGGGAGCCAGTTTCATGGAAGATGATTTTTCCATGGACTAGGACAATGGTTTTGGGATGACCCAAGCACATTTTCTGTGCACTTTATTTCCATTCTTATTACATCTGTTCCACCTCAGATAATCAGGTATTAGATCCTAGAAGTTGGGGGTCCCTGCTCTAAGGCAATTAGTCTTATCCTCAGGCAATTCTCCCAGGTAAGTCATATTACAATCCCTCTTTGAACATGAGAACTCTGAAGTAAGGGAAGTTAGCATGCCCAGGGAGCAGATAGCAGGGTGAGACTCTACCCCACACTCCACCTCCACAGACTGTGCTCCTGTCTCCCCACTGATGGCTTCTCCCAAATGGCCATTTCTGATCTAGCCAGGGATGTGCTGGGGCTTAAGGAGAGGAAATGTAAGCTTTGAGGTCAGCTACACCTGGCCTTACCTCTTGCCTGCCGGGAGCCAGCACAGGCTATCCCACCCATAACAAGGTCATGTGGAAGAGATCTGATAAGCAAGGCTTCAGGACTTGACGGACGCCCCGGACCTGCCTGAGCATCTACCCCCAAAACCAGAAATCTGACTGTCTTACTATTTTATATCTTTCACCAACTCTTCTGACATTAAAAGGGGGCTATCCCTGACCACCTTTCTCTGGAAAAATCCACTTAGGGCTCTAGCTAATAAGTCTCCTGGACATGATAGGAGTATTTCAACTCAAACCCCTCAGATGGCTTTCTAGCTTGCCTGACAGGTTTATCCAGACTCTTGCAGCTATGCATATGATTATTCACAGCCTCCCAACTGTGAGAGGCATGGGATGCCTAAATATATAGAGCCTTTGAAAGAGTTAAAAACTATTAAAGTAGTGCTGGTGTAAGATTTCACTGTTGAGCCAATGCTTGCTGCCAAGTTCCCATATCCCTTATCCACTGTGGATCTGGGAGTGCATTAGTTAACATAGTTGGAATGTAAGAAAAACAAGTATAGTCTTGAAATTAACCACATCAGACCTTTGAGCTAATTGGTTCTTTCTTGTAACTCACTGCACCTTTGCTCCGTGAGAAATATAACTCTGTTTAGCATTTTCTGAGGCTGACATAGATTAGAAATATAAAGAAAAAAAACTTTGAGGGAAAATAAGTTTTCTGGTTGAGCAACCTTTATCAAAAGAGGGTCATAAAATGTCCACAGGCCTCCAAGGTCAGAAGATAATGTATACAACATTGTTTATGGGAAAGGTTTGAGGAAAAAATCCTGGTTTCGATAAAGGCAAAACTGCTGGAATGTTTGGGCTGACTCTGTATGACCTTCCATCTTTCATTTCTCCTCTATGTACAAGTCAAGGTATAAAAGTCCCTTTTGAAAATAAAGTTACAGGCCTCACTCACTGAAGAAGCTTGGTCACTCCGTGTCTTTCTTTTTCTCCCTTACTCTCTTTTTCAGGCTGATCTCTTGGAGCATAGAGGCTCTCTGTGTTCACTTATCTGCCTAAGACCTGAACGGGAAGACGCTCTGTGTCTTCACTCCCCCAGGAGACCTGGAGGGTGCCTGTGGCCTCCATAAACAGAGCAAGTCCCTTGTCTTGGGGCTTTATTAGCTTTCTGTGTAAACCAAGGAATATCAGCTTCTATTCTTTCCTCTCTCATTCATTCATTCATTAATTCATTCACCAATGCCGTTTCTCCTGAGGGTTCCCCTGAATCCTGTGGGGGCTTGACCCTGGCACTTGCCTGGTATGTGACCTTAGGCAAACATATCACCTCTCCATTCTTCTTCTCTGCAGCATGGAAACAATAAGAAGTCACCTTATGGGCTGTTCTAGGGCTGGCTGATATTGATAGTCATGGTAGCTCACACTGACATGGAATTACCATATGTCTAGCACTGTTTAAAGCCATTCATATACTTTTGCTCAGTCATCACAACAACCTAGGAGTGGGTACAGCTAATCCCAATAGTAATCCCATTTACAGATGAGAAGCCTGACACACTGACCAGTCCATGGTCACTCCTTCATAAGTAGTGAAGCCACGATGTGAAACCCAGGTGTATGCTCTAGGCTCCATGCCCATAGCATGCCCATAGCAACCATTCTCTGGTCACAAACAGACCACTGTTACAAACATGAGCCTCCATCAGCCCTTTCCTAGAATGGGGACCATTACTATGCCTTCCAGGATTACATGTGATACTCCGTGTAAAATGGCATGGTGCATAGAAATTCAGCACAATTAGTTCAGTTCAGTTGCTTAGTTGAATATTTAGGGCTGATTTCCTTTAGGATGGACTAGTTGGATCTCCAAGGGACTCTCAAGAGTCTTCTCCAACACCACAATTGATGTTCAAAAACATCAGTTCTTCAACACTCAGCTTTCTTTATAGTCCAACTGTCACATCCATAATGACTACTGGAAAAACCATAGCTTTGACTAGATGGACCTTTGTTGGTAAAGTAATGTCTCTGCTTTTAATATACTATCTGGGTTGGTCATAAATTTTCTTCCAAGGAATTTTTTTTAAAATTTCGTGGCTGCAGTCACCATCTGCAATGATTTTGGAGCCCAGAAAAATAAAGTCTGTCACTGTTTCCATTGTTTCCCCATTTATTTGCCATGAAGTGATGGAACCAGATGCCATGATTTTAGTTTTTTGAATGTTGAATTTTAAGCCAACTTTTTCACTCTCCTCTTTCACTTTCATCAAGAGGTTCTTTAGTTCTTTGCTTTCTGCCATAAGGGTGGTGTCATCTGCATATCTGAGGTTATTGATATTTCTCCCAGCAATCTTGATTCCAGCTTGTGCTTCATCCAGCCCATCATTTCTCATGATGTACTCTGCATATAAGTTAAATGAGCAAGTGACAATATACAGCCTTGACGTACTCCTTTCCTGATTTGGAACCAGTCTGTTGTTCTGTATCCAGTTCTAACTGTTGCTTCCTGACCTGCATACAGATTTCTCAAGAGGCAGGTCAGGTGGGCTGATATTGCCATTTCTTGAAGAATTTCCCACAGTTTGTTGTGATCCACATAGTCAAAGGCTTTGGCATAGTCAATAAAGCAAGAGTAGATATTTTTCTAGAATTTTCTTGCTTTTTTTGATGATTCAGTGGATGTTGGCAATAGACAAATGTCCTAAGGCGATATCTTATTTTTTCTTGAGAACTATGAGATGATTGCAATGAACCCACTTTCCCCAGCATTCATCACCAAAGCAGAGTCTGGGCTTGTGCACAGGTAAGAACTAGAAGTTGTCTCCTTGGTCCCAGTCTCTGCTTAATCCGCCTTGTGGTCTAAGTAGATGAAGCCGAGGACTCTTGGCCTTCCTTCTCTTCCTCCACGTGTGTCACATCACAGAAACTCAACTCTGCCCCTGCCTGGTTAGTGCCTGTCCCTGGCAAGGCTCAGTGGAAGCATCACATCCTCTTGGAGGCCTTCTCTGACTCTGGCCTAGGTCAGGCCTTGGGGAGGTAATTCTCACAGCTGCTTTGCTATGATACATCCCTGCCAATATGGGACTTGCTCCCTGATCAACTACCAGTCTTGGATCATGAACTCTGGGAGGGCAGGGCTGTGTGTGATTATCTGGGAGAGGACTTCTCCAGCTTTAGTGCCCACAAAATCCATCTGGGGAGCTTTACAGCTATAGAAGCACTGAGCCCACCTCCAAAATGTCTGGCTCAATAGTGCTAAGCTGTGCCCCAGAAATGGGCAATTAAGAAAAAATTTTTTTTTAATTATTTCATTATATATTGTTGTTGTTACTTGCTTAGTCATGTCTGACTCTTTGTGACCCCATGGACTATAACCCACAAGGCTCCTCTGTCCATGGGATTCTCCAAGTAAGAATCTTGGAGTGGGTTGCCCTTTCCTCCTCCAGGTGATTATACATTGTTTGTTATTTACACTGAGTGAAGGGTTCTTTAAGTTCTACAGTGCTGTATCATTTTCAAAAGTTCCGCAAGATGCTTTCATGTGGTCCCGTGTCAGCCCCTTTTCCTACAGTCTCTGCACCTATATTGTCTGGCTCCCACTCACCTGCCTGTTGGTGCCCACTACTCATTGGATTTGTGAGTCTGCTTTTTTGTTTTCTCACTAATTTTCTGTATTTTTTTTTTAAGATTCCAAACGCAAGTGATATGCAAAGTATTTGTCTTTCTCTCTCTGACTCATTTCACATAGTGCAATACCCTCTCAGTCTGTCCATGTGGCTGCAAATGGTGATATTTTGTTCTTTTTAATGGTTGAGTAGTATTCCATCATATATAAATACCATATCTGCTTTATCCATTTACCTGTTGATGAATACATGTTGCTTCCACATATCGGCAATTGTAAATATTGCTGCTGTGAACATTGGTATATGTATTTCTTTGAATTAGTGTTTTTGCTATTTTTGGCTGTATACCCAGGAATGGACTTGCTGAGTCAGAAGGGTAGTTCTCTTTCAGGTGTTTTGAGCATTATCCATGCTGTTTTCCATCGTGGCTGCAGTAATTTACATTCCCACCAATAGTGTACAAGGTTTCCCTCTTCTCTACATTCTTGACAACACTTGTTGTGTTCTTTTTGATGATAATCCTTCTGACAGGTGTGAAGCGGTATCTCTTTGTGGTTTTAATTCAAATTTCCCTGATGCATAAATCAGCATTTTAAACTGCTAACTCCCTTTCTCCCATCATTGGTAGGAGCTGAAAATCCTTGAGGGCAGGACTGGGTCTGCCTGGTCATCCCTTGGTCCCCTGTCCTTAGCTCAGTGTGTGTGTATGTATGTGTGTGTGTGTGAAGCAGACAATGCATACATATGTGCTGGATGACTGGGAAGAAAAGCTGCTACCTTTTACCTTGACCAGTTTCTTAAGGTATCCACAGGCCACCTGCATGAAAAGTACCTTAGTGGTGTACTTAAAAGCACCTTGTTAAAAATTCAGAGTCCTGGGCCCCAGCCCTATTGAGTTAGACTCTCTAGGGGTGTAGCCTTTATTTTTCTTTTAAGCCAGTTCTCTGGCTACTATTTGTGTGCTCGAAGTCGTTGTTGATCATTGTTGTTGGCAGGGAGTAGATACATTATGTACTTGGATTGGCAGTTTCTCAAGGATAGTACCTGTGTTGAATCTTTCCTAGTGCTGCAAGAAGGCATAAATGAGTTATTTGCATCTTCACTGAGTTACCAGGACAGAAGAGTCTGTCTCCAGCAGACCCTCAGGTCTGTTTGTTGTGGCTGAGATGTAATATGTTTGGTGCCTCATAAAGTCATTTTCAGCTTTCCAGGTGGCACTAGTGGTAAAGAATCCACCTGCCAATGCATGAGACACAAGAGATGAGGGTTTGATACCTGAGTTGGGAAGATCCTCTAGAGTAGGCAATGGCAACTCCAGTTAGCAACACTCCAGTATTCTTGCCTGAGAAATCTCATGGACAGAGGAGCCTGACAAGCTACAGTTCATGGGGTTGCAAAGTTCAGTTCAGTTCAGTCACTCAGTCATGTCTGACTCTTTGCAACCCCATGGACTGCAGCACGCCAGGCTTCCCTGTCCCTATAAACAATTTCCGGAGCTTGGTCAAACTCATGTCCACCGAGTTGGTGATGGCATCCAACCATCTCATCCTCTGTCATCCCTTTCTCCTCCCACCTTCAATCTTTCCCAGCATCAGGGTCTTCTCCAATGAGTAAGTTCTTTGCATCTTGTGGCCAAAGTATTGAAGCTTCAGCGTCAGCATCAGTCCTTCCAATGAATACTCAGGACTGATTTCCTTTATGATTGACAGGTTTGATCTCCTTGCTATCCAAGGGACTCTCTAGAGTCTTCTCCAGCACCATCATTGCAAAGAGTCAGACACAACTGAAGTGAAATGCACGCAAAGTCATTTTCACAAAAGTTATTTCATTTGAAGAGGCAATAAAGGGAACTGGTATCTATCACTCACGTGTGAGCCTGGCAGAGCACAAAACAGTTTATATGTATTGTGTCACTTCATCTACCTCACAGTCTGATGGAGTGAAGATAACTCCCCCATTTTACAGATGTAAAAGGTGAGGTTCAGACCTGCCCAAAGCCTCACAGTGAACAGATTATGAGCTGGAATCTGAACCAATGACCATCTCCCTCCCAAGTTTCTGCCCTTGTTTTCTCTTTGTTTTGGCCACACCATCTTTCCTCTTGAGATCCCTATGCTGTAAGTACTTTGTGTCTACATCAGAGGTGAGGAAACAGATGAGAGAGCTTCAAAGTCACTCAAGGGTGTTGGAGCCAGGAGTCTTAACCCTACATGTTACATCTTCGCATAGAGGAGATGGTAATGGCATCAGCTCCTCTGGGCTCCTGTCATCTGAGTATGGGGCAGCAATTATCCTCTAAGAAAAGTTCTCCCAGATGACTTTGGCCAATGCAAACACATATGTCTTTAGATTTCTAGATGGCAGCTAGAAGGATTCAGGGCAAGATGTCATGTGGGAGGCACCGGCGTTCTTGCTAAGAAACTGTAAGAATCCAAAAGGATCTGGAAAGGGCTTTAGGCAAGGGAACTATCCCTTACAGACACAGACCATTCTGCTGGCATAACTTGGGCTAATATAAGCCCAGGTAACATGGCTGTCCCTGGAGAAGGGAATGGCAAGCCACTCCAGTATTCTTGCCTGGAGAATTCCAAGGACAGAAGAGCCTGGAGAGCTGCAGTTCATGGGGTCACAGAGACTCAGACAGGAATGAGTGATTAACACACTCACACACAAACATGGCTGATTGTAGTGGGACTTTCTTCATCACTAACTCTAACCAATCATAGTTACTCAGATTCAAGCAATCCTTTAAAAAATAATGAGCTGTTGAGACCCAGGTAAAACAGAGATAAAAATAATACACACTAGGGAAATTATTCATATGGTGGTCAAAGAAGTGCACAGATAAACAAGGGATGCTGTTTTATACCTATGAAATAAATAAAATAAACGGCAAAATCACAACTCCCGGTGCTGGTCAGGATGTGGTAAAACTTGTGCACTTGGTTTTCTGAGGAGAGTGGAGTGAACGGACATAGCACATTTTAAAAAGTAGTAGAAAGTTCTATAAGAATTCAAACAGTGTTGCTTCCTTTGACCTAAATTTGTTACTCTCCAAGGAAGTAACTTAGTGAAAAGAATAAAGTTATACACATTAAGCGGTTTGCTGCAACAGTATCTAAAAGAGCAAAAGAAAACAAGAAAAAAGAAGGCTATAAAGCCCCTCCTAAGAGGCTATGTCTGTGGACAAGAGCAGGGGCCAGCAGGTAGATCCCAGTGTGTGGAAGGGGCTGGTGGTGGCAAGAGCCAGCACTGGCAGCCAGAGCGGCAGCAGCCATGGTGATGGGAAGGGGTGAGGACGTGCAGGTGGAGCCGGCACTGTCTGCCCCAAACCCTACTAACCAGGTGTCGTGGAGACGCCTCCACCCAGTTAGTAAGACCACCTCCTGATGAGCAAACACTCATGACTGCAACTGATGCTGCCTCTCAGGAGACCTCCATCTGCCTCTTGCACAAACGTGCCAGCCGTGCAGGTGTTTCACAAGCTTTCATGGACTCCTTTACTCTCCACGAGACCCCAGGTGCTAGGCTATTACTTCCTAGTAGGCCCCTGGAGAGCAGATTTGGAAGGAACATTAGATATCTTCTGGCTAAGACATATGTGATCTAGTAACAAATGATTATTAATAATAATAATTAGTATTCCTATGTATAATGGTTATTACAGTATAACTAAGTAGTGTGGTCTTCATGCCAGACATCATCTCACTTTACCATCCCCCCCAGGTCACTTCATTTTTGTTAGATGTAATTACCTTCCTCATTTTGCAGATGACAGGAATTCTTGCTTGGAAGTTTGAAGCAGTTTTCCAAGACCACACAGCTAATTAAAATCAAGCTGAGGCTCCTAGCAGCTTTGTCTGCCCAGAGGCCATAAACTGATCACCTTCCCACGTCTGTGGAACAAGACATTGAGCTCCCAGCTGACATGAAGATGCCTATGTTGGTCCAGGTAGGAGGCTCTGGGGGCCTCCCAGCCAAGCCCTGGAGACCAAGATTGCGGTTGGCAGGGCACCGTAGCAGGCTCAGCCAGGTGGCCTGAGCCACGCTGGCCCCTCCCTGCTTTCTCATTGGCTTTTCCCCTCCCAGGACCAGTGCAGCTGGCAGGGATTCATCGCCAACACTGCTTCTGTTAAGTCTGCAAAATGAAGATGAAAAGCAAAATGCCTGGGGTTACGGTGCTGGGTTTGGAACAGAGGCAGTGTAACTTTCTGGAGCTTGTAGCTAGCTTGTCGCCACCCACACTCGTCTGGCAGGTTGGAGCTGATGTGTGTGAGCCAAGAGGCGCCAGCGATATTTCTGCCCACTGGCAGGCACAAAGGCTCAGGCTGATGCGGAGGACAGGCAGCTGGCTGTAGTGGCTTTTGTGTGGTCTCACCAACCAGCCTGGGGTCCACATTCTCTGACGTGCCCCATGTGAGAGTGAAACAGATGACGGATGCTGCTTTGAGGGTTCTCATTTGTGTCCCACAGAGGAAGTGTAGCATGGAGTTGGAAGTGAGTGAGACCTCTGAATCTCAGCTGTGCCTTGGATGACCTTGGACCACCACTTCACCTCTGGGCTTTGTTTTCCTCATCTGTAAAATGGGGATGCTAGGAATTCCTACCTAGCGAGGGTTAAATGAGACAGTGCAGGAAATGTGGGTCATCCCTGAGTACACAGTACTTCTTACCTATTATTAGTTCTTTTTTTTTTTTAATCAAAGGTAATTAGTTTGCCTGGATCCTTCTCTATAACTCTATATGTTTGGTTACATAATATTTCCAGAAGGAGTAAAGAGGGAACCTGTGTTGATTGGCCCACCTGTAACCCAGGGAATCTATTCAGCATTGAGTTATTCCATGTATTGTTAGAGACATTCAGTTCCTGGGAGAGTAGAGGAAAATACATTTTTTTCAACAAAAGAAAACCTCTAACGCTACAAAGTTACCTCTGGTTGCAAGAGCACTCAGCAGGGAGAAGCAGGAGCACAAAGGACTTGACCACTGGGGTCTCTGGCTCTGACCTCACTGGCCCCCTTTAATGCTGTGGTCTCCACCCAGTGCAGACCTCCAACCAGTGTCCCCTGAGCTTGCAGAGATAGTCCAAGAACATTGATAAACACCCAGAAAAATCAACCTGGAGAACCCAGGCAGTGTGATCCCACGGACAGCTTTCCCTATTTCATTTTGAAGATCCTTCTTACTCCCTAGGTAACGGATGGCAAGAATGAGACGTGGTCTCTCTTTTCAGGTGACAAGTTGGTTCTGTGCAGAGAACTGCTCTATTTTCTGTCGAGTAGACCATCCACATGGTCAAAACTTCACAAACTCACAGCATTCATCCCATGGATAAATGTAGATTATGATAAGAAGGGCTTTCATTTGAAGAGGATGGGCTAGAGACATTTTCCATCAGAACTCTGCTTCTCCATTCCCCTCTCACCATCACATGATAACGTAGGGATAGAGGGAAGCAAGCATCCCTCACCCCATGAAAACTTGGGGTCCCCTCTAGCTTGGAAATGAAGGAGGTGAATAACTATAAGGCTGTGGACTTTCCTCTGCTCCATGGCTTCATAATTATAGCACCTTCTTTGATCCATCCAGAATTTCTGGGAGCCTATAAAGGGAAAATAATTGTTAAAAAAATAAATTCCTCAAATTTACAATGTTAAAGTAATAGGTCCTTCTCTGGGCCTTAAGTCTCTCAATTTATACATGAAATGGTTGACATAGATGAGCTCTCGGTTGCTTTGAATCTCTGGTGGAGTTTTGTGAGTTTTCTGCTTCCCCAGCATTTGAAAGCCTCTGGGGACAGGTGGAAATTAACCAGGAAATAGTCCTCTCCAAGGCCACGGGCACTGTGGGCACTTGACAGCTTGGCATGGTCCCAGCCCAGTCACCTTGGGTCTGCTAATGAGGCTGCAAGAGACAGACACACATGCGTGGTCAGGATGAGAGGTAACAACTGGTTGATTAAATTGATTAAATTACGTTTCTAGTCTGGGAGGCCAGGGTGGGAAGTGGAGTTAAAATTTTGCCAAGGGCTTTTTGAAAGAGAAAAAGAAAATGCACCAACATGTTTTGAATTCTCTTTCTGTGCTGAGAACAGCACATACATTGTGTCTTCCTAGGTGGACAGGAAGGCCTGGCGTGCTGCAGCCCATGGGTCACACACAGTTGAACACGACTGAGCAACTGAACAACAACAGGCGGTACTTTTAGGCTGAATTATCACCTTTCTTTTCCATGCCAAGCAAACAGAGGCTCAGAGAAGTTAAATGAGCTGTCAGAGGTCCCATGGGGAATTCACAGAGGAAGTCAGGCTTAGGGTTCCCTTTATGTTCCATGCTTCAGTTTTCCCATCTGTAAACCTCATAAAATTGCAAGGATTAAATGAGCAAATGCTACGTAAAGCAGGAAAGCAAGTGTCTCCCCCCTAGTAAGTGTTCATAAACATGAATCTCTTGGACTATGAGTGATTCCTAACACCCACATTTCATTCTCAGGGAAGACCAAAGCGCCTCCAAATTTCCCAAGTTCACGTGAGAAACTGCATTTCAAGATCACCTACGTTCAAAGGAAGCCAGTCCAAGCAAACCTACAAGAGTCGTTCTAACTGCAGCTCATGTGGCATGAACTTTGGTGTTTAGGTAGCTTCATCTGCAGGGAATTCCGTCTTTGGAGGATACTCACCTGTTTTGTCGAATGGCAACTCACACAAGGGTACAAGGCAAACAGAAGCTCACACACATGTGCATGGACGCTAGCGGTCCTCTGGGAAATGTGACATTTCTGCTTTTATGGTGACAGCCTCTGCTAATGACCTGATCTTGCTTTTGTGAATATAGATGCACACACAGGTGCATGCATCAACAGTAGGTTTAAAAGTCCTCTTAAAAAGCTTCACGGTGATTATCTTAGGATGGTGGGCTGTGGTTGGTGTTTTTCTTTTTGTATTTCTCAGCGCTATCTAGTTTTTCTTCAAAGAACATGTTGCTTAATAAAATACAATACAATATACTGTAATGGGCCTTGTCAAGCTGTGTGTGTGTGTGTGTGTATGCACATGTGCTGGCCATGATACAGCATGATTTTTCTATATGTTAGCTCTTTTTTCTTTAGTTACAAAATTTAATTGTAAAGATCAATCAGTGGTTATCGGTCAAACCAACCCATGTTAACAGCTTCCAAGTGTGTACGGATGCGAGAGTTGGACTGTGAAGAAAGCTGAGTGCCAAAGAATTGATGCTTTTGAACTGTGGTGTTGGAGAAGACTCTTGAGAGTCCCTTGGATTGCAAGAAGTTCCAACCAGTCCATTCTAAAGGCGATCAGTCCTGGGTGTTCATTGGAAGGACTGATGCTAAAGCTGAAACTCCAAGGCTAAAGCTGAAACTCCAGTACTCTGGCCACCTCATGCGAAGAGTTGACTCATTGGAAAAGACTCTGATGCTGGGCAGGATTGGGGGCAGGAAGAGAAGGGGACGACCGAGGATGAGATGGCTGGATGGCATCACTGACTCGATGGACATGAATTTGAGTGAACTCTGGGCATTGGTGATGGACAGGAAGGCCTGGCATGCTGTGATTCATGGGGTAACAAAGAGTCAGACACGACTGAGCGACTGAACTGAACTGAACTGAACTCTGCAGAGGCTAGTTTTTAAATAAAGGTGACAAATACCAACCAGCTTCTCAACAGCATTCAGTATCTGAAGGTTGAATACAAAGGCTAGGAAAAGGATAGTGCAGTTATCAACAAGTAAATCAAAGGCATAATTTCCTAAATCATTTTTGTGTGCTAAGTTGCTTCAGTTTTGTCTGATTCTTCGTGACTCTATGGACTGTAGTGCTTCTCCAGGGGATCTTCCTGACCCAGGGATCGAGTCTTGGTCTCCTGCATTGCAGGCAGATCCTTTGTCATCTGAGCCATCAGGGAAGCACCAAATCATTTTTAGTTAAACAGAAAAGTTCTAGTTTTATAACAGTTTAAAGCGATCTAACTATTTTCTACCTGAGATCAAAACAGTTTCCTATCTAAACTTTATTCTTGGCTTTGAGGTAAATCTGAATTCACATGATGTACTTTGTCAAACTTTTCCAAAAGATATTGTCTTTCTGTAGAGAGACATTCTTGTGTTATACATATATTTATGTATTTTTTCTTCAAAGACTAATGACAGATTTATGAGATTAATAGGCCTTTTAATGAGACCATGATGATATTAATAATATGAATGTGAAAAGCCATTCATTTATACCATGTGTTTATGTTGGTGCAATGTGAAACAAGATCATAGAATCTATATATATAGATGAACTCTTGGTAATTCATCTATGTACATATATGGTAGCTGTCAAAAATCCTACAGCTGTCCTGCAAGAAAGTGACTATTATTTCCAAGCTTTTAAGGAGGAAACTGAGTTGCAAAAGCTAGAGAATTAAGGCCACTTGTTACCTCTCCCCAAAGCTGCCACCAGATCTTTTCCAAATTGGGCATCTTTCAATGGTTCCTTCTAAGTCTCATCAGAGGTCCAACTGATATACTGGGGCCCTCTCCCTTTCTTGCTAGACAGCCAGTGCATTGAAAAATTCACTCACTCCCTCAGGACCTGGGGAAGAGGTTCTTACATGATCAGGGGCTCAGCCACTCTGTGCTCAGTTATAAGCAAAATAGCTAAGCCCTGTAGGGCTCAGAGGCTGTGGCTTGGTGGAAACCATCTCGGAGGAAGAAGCTGAGGCATGAATGGCCTGGGGTCTGGAGGCTGAATTTCCAAGGAGGATGCCTGAGGCTGGGTAGGTGGGAGGGCTGAACAAACTGTCCTAGTCCCACGATGCTCTAGATGTGGAAAGAAATGTCAGACAGGGATGGGAGTTGGCAGCTTTGTCTGGGTTCCAATTGGTATCAAAAAAAATTTTTTTAAGGAAAACCATTTGCCTCATTTCCAAGGCAAACTGTTTAATATCATGGGAATCCAAGTCTATGCCCCAGCCAGTAACGCTGAAGAAGCTGAAGCTGAATGGTTCTATGAAAACCTACAAGAATTAACCTTCTAGAATTAACATCCAAAAAGGATGTCCTTTTCATTATAGGGGACTGGAATGCAAAAGTAGGAGGTCAAGAAACACCTGGAGTAACAGGAAAATTTGGACTTGAAGTACAGAATGAGGCAGGGCAAAGGCTAATAGAGTTTTGCCAAGAGAACGCACTGGTAATAGCAAAAC
>SJYC01118001.1:0-16469 GCA_006408675.1 Madoqua kirkii | reverse complement strand
TTTTGAACTGTGGTGTTGGAGAAGACTCTGGAGAGTCCCTTGGACTGCAGGCAGATCCAACCAGTCCATTGTAAAGGAAATCAGTCTTGTATGTTCATTGGAAGGAGTGATGCTGAAGCTGAAACTCCAATACTCTGGCCACCTGATGCAAAGAGCTGACTCATTTGAAAAGACCCTGATGCTGGGAACGTTTGAAGGCAGGAGAACAGAGGATGAGATGGTTGGATGGCATCACTGCCTCAATGGACATGAGTTTGAGTAAACTCTGGGAGTTGGTGGTGTAAGGGGAGGCCTGGTATGCTGCAGTCCATCGGGTCACAAAGAGTCAGACACAACTGAGCTCCTGAACTGAACCAAATGAGCTGATATAAACAGACACTGTGCCCTGATTTGGCTGGGTGGTGAAGGAAAATGCTTGAACAGTTTATTTGTGCATCACCTCAACTGAGCCCTCCTGACAGCCATGGTAAACTGGAAACACTAGTCAGTGCTCCCCGGGGCTGCTGTGAGGAGTAAAGGAGTCTGTATGTGTCTAACGTGGGGTCTGGGTGAATTATCAGGGGCTCAAGAAACATGAGTAAAATCTGCTTCTTACTTAGCAGGGGTGGATAAGCTCATAAAGAGTAGGAGGCTTTTGATGTAAAATGTGCCATAGAAAGGTGTGTAGGGGGTGCTCACAGGTGGATGTCTGGGCTAAGGGAATGTTGTCATCATCACTGTTGTTGTTTTAGATGGGAGGGGCACAGAGCCCTCATAAAAATGCAGAAGTAAAGTTAGGCCACATAGAGGAGCAGTAGTCATCTACTCAGCACCTCCTGGTCCTAGGTAATGTGCTGACTTCTGGTAAACATCATCTCATTTCCCTTTGTCACAAGCCCAGGGATCGTGGATGTTGTTATTTTCGGAGGCATACGTTAGAGTAGGAGTGAAAGGACGCAGGTAGCATCTAGAGGAATCTTGAGCAGTCCTGAGCTGTCGTCTCCTGTCTATTAATACCCCTTCCTTAGATGGTACAATCTCTCTCCCACCTCTAAGCCAGAGTTTCCCAACCTTGGCACGGTTGTCATTCGGGGTGGAATAATTCTCTGTTGTGGAGTCTATCCTGTGCTTTGCAGAGTGCTTAGCAGCATCCCTCATGTCTACCCAATAGATGCTAGTAACCTTTCTCCTCCCTCAGGTGTGACAGACAAAAATGTCTCCAGAAAGGGCAAAGGTCATCTGGTGACAAACTCTCCATGCCCTCACAAGAACTCCTGCTCTAAGCATAATCTGTGTATGAAAGATGCTGAATGAATGCAACTCAGACTGAGTTCCATGTTTATGTAGCCAGCTACTTGCCTAATACCTTCACTTGGGTGCTTCTCAGCTCTCAAGCTTAGCATGCTCAAAATGAAACTCCTGATGCTTCATTGGTCTGTCCTCAATTTTGCCCAAATCAGTTAAAGGCAACTTCACTCACTCAATTGCTCATATGAAAAGCTTCAAACATAGTCTTTCTTTTTTTCACATCCAATGTATTAACATGATCTATTCACCTCCAAAATATTTCCTGAACCCATATCCTTTGCTGCAACTCAACCACTTACATAGTTTAGTCTGGCCTCATCTCTTACTTGGACAACTTGCACACGTCTGTTTCTACTACTTGCCTCATTTCATTTCATTCTCCAAACAATATTCTTATAAAGTCTGCTGCTGCTGCTAAGTCGCTTCAGTTGTGTCCGACTCTGTGAGACCCCATAGATGGCAGCCCACCAGGCTCCCCTGTCCCTGGGATTCTCCAGGCAAGAACACTGGAGTGGGTTGCCATTTCCTTCTCCAATGCAGGAACGTGTAAAGTAAAAGTGAAGTTGTTCAGTCATGTCTGACTCCTAGTGACCCCGTGGACTGCAGCCTACCAGGCTCGTCCGTCCATGGGATTTTCCAGGCAAGAGTGCTGGAGTGGGGTGCCATTGCCTTCTCCACTGTAAAGCCTAAATCTGAGCAAATCACTTCCCTGCCTGTCATTCCAGCCACTTATCATCACATGTGGAAAAAAACCCAAACTCTTAGCCATGGCCTTAGTAGCCTTGGTTGTTGTGGTCCCGGCCACCTTTGCTGATTTCATTGCATTCCGTCTTCATCTTGTTGAAAGCCCTGAGGCCACACGCATTGCTTTCTTTCTGTTCCACAAACTTAGCAGCCTCATTCTGCCTTCAGAACTGTTGCCCTTTCTGTTACATCTTATGCGAATATTTTGCCCCCAGAGACCAGAATTTTCCCTCCCCCAGACTTGGCACACACTGTTTATCTTTAGTGGCTGTGGCCCTCTGCTATTTATACGGCCAGTTCCTTTTAGCTCAGATTCAATATTAGCTTCTCAGATTGCCTTTCATTGATCAGCCAATCTTAAATTTCTCCCCTGTCACCCTCTATCTCAAGATTATTTCCTTGATTTCTCTTGAAAAATATGTATTTATACATTTAGATGTTTACTTTTAAAATCATTTCTCAGTAGAACATTGCCTAGGACACAATCTGGTTGAAAACTTTTTTAAATTAACTGTTGAATATGATTGAAATTCAAGTTTCCATGATTTTCCCAAGAACTGTTGAGAAATGACTTCCAGCTTCTCTCAGTTTCACTAAGAAGACCCTGTTACCAACGTGAGCAGAGAACTGCAGAGGTTACTTCTGGCTGGCTCAACTTGCTTTCATGAGCAGATATTTCTTCAAGAGCCTTGGGAGCTCTCTCTCTCTTTTTTTTTTTTTTAGTTTTCTGAATCTTTTTTTTTTTAATTTAATTTTTTAAATACTTTATTCTACTTTACAATACTGTATTGGTTTTGCCACACATTGACATGAATCAGCACAGGTGTACACGATCTCCCAATGTCGAAGCCCCCTCCCACCTCCCACCCTACACCATCTCCCCGGATCATCCCGTACACCAGCCCCAAGCATCCTGTATCCTGTATTGAACATAGACTGGCGCTTCGTTTCTTATATGATAGTATACATGTTTCAGTGCCATTCTCCCAAATCACCCCACCCTCTCCCTCTCCCTCTCCCTCAGAGGTCAAAAGTCTGCCCTATACCTCTGTGTCTCTTTTGTTGTCTCACATACAGGGTCATCATTACTATCTTTCTAAATTCCATATATATGTGTCAGTATACTGTATTGGTGTTTTTCTTTCTGGCTTACTTCACTCTGTATAATCGGCTCCAGTTTCATCCATCTCATTAGAACTGAGTCAAATTTATTCTTTTTAAGGGCTGAGTAATACTCCATTGTGTATATGTACCACAGCTTTCTTATTCATTCATCTGCTGATGGACATCTAGGTTTCCATGTCCTGGCAATGATAAACAATGCTGCACCTTATCTTCGACAAAGGAGGCAAGAACCTACAATGGAGTAAAGACAGTCTCTTTAACAGGTGGTGCTGGGGAAACTGGTCAACCACTTGTAAAAGAATGAAACTAGATCACTTTCTAACACCACATACAAAAATAAACTCAAAATGGATTAAAGATCTAAACGTAAGACCAGAAACTATAAAACACCTTGGGAGCTCTTAAAGATCAGTGTTAGTAACAGAGTCCCAGGGAGCTGTCCTTGGTGCTGAGATTTGACAGGTTAGGGAGGAGGGAAGATGGCAGCAGTGAGGACTGTGTCAAAAAGGTGAACGCTGACTGCCTGAAGCTCTGAGAGTTTCCAAAGTCTGAATCAAGGGCAGAGGAAAGTGATTGGCAGCATGAGGCGGCTCCAGGGAGGCAGTACCTTCTGCTTGAATTCCTCTTCCTTACACTGTGATCCTTCTGCTGAAGAGCTCATGTTTTATCTTCCTGTTGGATATTTAAACATTCAAGATGATCTCTGAAGTGAAAGAAAACATTTCAGGGTCTTGACATTTGCTCCACACTCCACACTGAGGTATTGAAAACTGAAGGGGATAGGATGTTTTACTTTAGAGATGTCAAGGGGCTAAGTAAGGAAGCTCCCCTGGAAGCATTTAAAATATCTTACGTGGTTCTTCATATTTGTTCATTTATTCGACACACAGTTCCTGAGCACTTGATCTATGCCAGACTCGGTGCTGTATACTCATAGACGTAATCTCTTATAATTTTTACAAAATGCTTGAAAAATTCTTTATTCCCCTTTTGTGCATACAGAATCTGAGGCTTGAAAAATAACATGTCTAGAATCTCCCAGGCAGTAGCAGAGAGATAGGAGCTTTCCAACTCCAAATGCCATGCTCTTTATTTTCACTTTAGGATTCATTTAAAGATATTTAACATGAAAATAGAGGTATAAATAATAATATACCATCCAACTTTAAGAAACAAAATATTACAATAAAGATGTAGCCTTTCGGAGAGAGAAGACACAGCCCCCTCCATTGCAAGTCCTATTTAGCTTCTTCAGGAAACATTTATTAGACATTTATTTCATTTATTTTTCACAGGCATATCATTTACTCCTACTACATGTGCACATATTTCCTTAATATATATTTTAGAAATATCTGCACACTTGAAATTTTTAATATTGCTGTTATTTGTTCTGTATGTATTCTTTTGTGGCATCTTTTCACTAATACGATTTTGAGGTTCTTTCAAGTAGTTCATTTATAAATGAGAATAAGTTCATCCATTTTCCCCATGACCTTGCCACAAGACTTCACCTTCAAAAGTTCTCAGTCTAGTGAGGACATTAGAAGATAACTTACAGAGGTATAAGATAAATGGTATAGGATGCTTGGGGATGGTGCACTGGGATGACCCAGAGGGATGGTATGGGGAGGGAGGTGGGATGAGGGTTCAAGATTGGGAACACGTGTACACCCGTGGTGAATTCATGTTGATGTATGGCAAAACCAATACAATATTGTAAAGTAAAATAAATAAATAAAATGTAAAAAAGAAGATAAATGGTAGTAAAGCATAAAGAATTAGTCTTGATGATATTGAAAGCAACCAATCTAGCTTAGGGAGATCATGGAGGACTTCACGGAGGAGGCGGCACTTGAAACAGGTTGAGGAAAGAAGGGACAAGATAACCTAGGAGGCAGGAACAGCATATGCAAAGATATGGCCATGTAAGAGAGAGCCTCATTTTGTGCTGCTAAAACTCAAATTATAAAAAGGGAAGTAAGTAGTGGGGAGGCAAGGCTTATGGGGACACCTGAGGGTTTGATACCAAAGGGTTTGTGTGTCCTTTCTTTGGTATTGTGCTCAGCTACAAAGGGTAGTCATAGTCATTCTGAAAGATGGGGAAATTGAAGCTTAAAAAAGTTACAGCCCCAAGTTCACCCAGCTGGAAAGTGACAGTGCAGGAATCAAGCTCGAGCCCCCCTGAAGCTTCCTTTTGTGTCATAGATTTGAAAGTTACATTGACAGATAGGAAAGGCAAGGAAATGTTTTCAGGAAAGCTGGATGTGGAGTGTATGGTGAAAGTGGATACACTATATATATATATATGAAAAAAAATCAGAATATCGGATTTCAACTTATAAAAAAATCCAAGTGTCTCTTAATATTTTAAGTGTTATAACTAATTCAAACATTTAAGAAGCATGATGGTTCAATCAGAACATGTTTGTGGCCTACCACCTGCCCGTGGTAACTTTTTGTGACTTTTGAACACACGATTAAGTAATGTCTGAATATATTAAAGATAGATAGATAAATAGGAATAGGAATCACACAGATAGTGATCACCCATTTTATGGATGAAACATTGAGGCCCAGAGAAGAGAAGTTTCATATAGGGACTTACTCCAAGTACATGTCCTTTTCACACACTTTCACCCCAGTGCCTCTCCATGCAAAAGGTTGTTGTCATTCAGTAGATGTTTGTTATTCTTTATCACCTAAATCTAAACCCCTTCCTCTGTCTGAAGACTCTCTCATTTGGGACAGAATACACTTTTCACTACAAAGAAATGAAAGTGCCAGATCCTTTTCTAGGCTCTGCATGGTACTGAATTTGTCCTTCAAATGGACCACACCCTAGACTTTGAATTATAAGCTAGAGAAAAATGAAAATAAAAAAGGCAGGTTCATGCCAAATCATTGGTGCTGATGGGTTGTAGTGATGGTGGCTTCATCCAAGTTCCAGTTCTAATATCAGGACCCATAATATTGCCAGTGTAAGCTATAGTCTGTTCTTAGTAGTGGGGCTGCTAAGAATTGACATATTTACTGGGTCAACAGTGCACAGTGGCTTGGAGAAATTGTCCTTGTCTATATAGCAACTATACCCAGTTCTCCAGCCATCTTTGGGAAGCAAGAGGTATTCAATTCCCTTACAACAAATATTTTGTGTGTGTGTGTCTACTGAAATTGGAGCCAGTATCTTATACAGGTTCCCGATCCTGGGCTCCCAGAAAACATACGAGAGATAGCTAGGAAGCTTTTCATAATGATTTTTCTTCTTTCAACACTTCACTCACCAAAGTTCCATTTAAAATTACTGACACCAGTTTTCTGATTGCCTGTGATAATATATTCTGGTTATTTACAACTCCATCTGTGGGGAGAAAAAAATCCTCCCGAATTCCTTGAGTGATGGCCTTTGCATAATTTTGCTTTGCCCTCTTATTCCTATGATTCTTGCTCCTCTAAATAGCCACGGAATACTAGATTCTTTCTTTCCAAATCACAAGAGCTGAAGTGTCACTTCGAAATTTCCTCATTTTCAGAGAATGTGAAGATTTGCATACATATTTGTGTTTTCTTCATTTTTTCCTAAAATTCTTGTTTGGGAACTATCAGCCAAGACAGACTACATTGTCTCATGGTAAGAAGTCATCCTGAAATCTTAGTGTCTTAGAAGAAGATTGGTTTATTACTATCTATCCTGAGTCAGCCAGGCTCTACAAAGTTTTCACTCTGAGACCCAGCTGATAGAAAAGCCGCTGTCTGGAACGTTCTCAGTTATATAGCAGAAAGAAAAGAGATGTAGCAAGCAATGTACTGACTCTAAAAACTTTCCCCAGGAAATGACTCATTACTCTCTTTCTACTTTCATGGGCCAAAAACATCCCACGATTTACTTCTAAGTTCAACAGGGTGAGACGAACAGGAAAGGGAAGCACAGAGTGGGAAGGTTCACGGTAGTCGCTGGGTGTTCAGTCCCTTTACTGTGCCTCAGACAGAAACACTGCGCTCTTTCCTAAGGGACACGTTTCAGGAGTGCTCCCACCCCTGACCCAGTCACTGCTTCAGACTCCAAGTTCAGGATCTCTGCAAGATGTGTGGTAATTTCTGCATGGTCTCTACCAGATATGTGACTCCTGGATCCAGAGGGCAATTGTTACAGCTAGGTTTCCTTAGAATGGAACCCTGGGATAGAGATTCAAGTACAAATGATTTTTCTAGGAAGTGAAGGAAAAGGTAATAGAAGATTGGAGAAATGAGATTAAGCATAGCAGGTGGCCAATAAAAGGCATGGGCAGCTAAAGATATATCCCACTGGAGAAATTATGGGCGCCAGAGAAGTCCCATACCTGAGGATTATCCCACCTGAGGGCCAAGGAACCTTGAGTACTTACATGCCGACTCTCATTAGTTACTGTTTGAGGACTGCTCCTAGGGTGAGGGTTGATTCCTCAGAACTTCTGGATTGACACTTGGGCAGAGAAACTCCTCAGGCAAAATTTTCAGACTATAGTTCAAATTTGGTAGGCGTGGACTACAGAGTTAAAGGGTGAGGGATGAAATGCCAACAGCATCACACATCAATGAACCAAAAGTACATGTTATTTGTTATTCCTACCCACAAATTCAGTGATGGAACAGGGATAGGATAATCTTAACAAATATGCTTATTTGGAAAGGGAAGGATTGGGAGGCACATTGCTGTGCTTGTCCATAGCAATTCTGTAATTGTGTATGACAAGCATGAGGGGTTTGGCTGGGGATAAGACAGCCTTTGTCCGTCATGCTCCTTCACTTTCTGACATGTCCTTCCTTTTATATTATCTGTTTTAGACGCAACTAAGAGGAATTTGAAGAATATATTCTAATCAGATGCTGAGTAGCTTTCTCACCGGCTTCCTTCTACAGGTTATTTTAAGTCTTGCACTGTCCAATCTTTTCCTGCTGATAATTATGGTTCTTTTCACTTAAAACTCTTTCAAAACCTTAGCTGGTATCTTTCAGTCAACAGATGCCAGTAGCTGCCACAATTCTTTCTGAGATGTGACTTTCTCTTAATATTTAATTGTGTGTGTCTTGAGTTTACTGGGGCTCTCCTGGTGGCTCAGATGGTTAAAAACCTGCTTGCAGTGCGAGAGACTTGCATTTGGTCGGAAAGAGCTCTTGGAGAAGGGAATGGCTTCCCACTCCTGTATTCTTGCTTGGAGAATTCCATGAATATAGGCAGCTTCCTGCCACACCCTTAGGATCATTCCCCTTAGCTATTGGGTCGAGATTTAGATGCTGTGTTAATTTTCTATTGCTGCCTAACAAATTACCAGAATATTATTGGCTGGTAACACACATAACTATCTCCTTATTCTATAGGTCAGAAGTCTGGCCGTGGTGTGGCTGGGTTCTCTGCCTAGAGTCACAAGGCTGAAATCAAGGGTTCAGCAGGGCTGTGTACCTTTCTGGAACTTGAGGGTCCTCTTCCAATGTCATGCAGTTTCTGGAAGAATCTAGTTCCTGTGGTTGTAGGGGTGAGCTTCTCATTTCCTTGCTGGCTGTTATCCAGGGGTTACTTTCAATTCCTAGAGTCTGTCCTCACATCCTTACATGAAAACTTACTTCTTCAAAGCCAAAAACTGAATTTCTCTTTCTTCACAGCTCTCAAACCTCTTGTAAGGTCTCATCTGATTATCAAGCTCACTGAGGAAAATATTTTTGATGAACTCAAGGTCTTCTGATTAGGAACCTTAATTACACTAGTAAAATCTCTTTTGCCATATGGTTTGTGAAAATCATGGGAGTGATCAGTTCAGTTGCTCAGTCATGTCCAACTCTTTGCGACCCTATGAACCACAGCACACCAGGCCTCCCTGTCCATCACCAACTCCCAGAGTTCACTCAGACTCATGTCCATTGAGTTGGTGATGCCATCCAACAGTCTCATCCTCTGTCATCCCCTTTTCCTCCTGCCCTCAAATCTTTCCTAGCATCAGGGTCTTTTCAAATGAAAAGAAGTAGGTAGCCGAAGTTTTGGAGTTTCAGCTTCAACATCAGTCCTTCCAATGAACACCCAGGACTAATCTCCTTTAGGATGCACTGGTTGGATCTCCTTGCAGTCCAAGGGACTCTCAAGAGTCTTCTCCAACACCACAGTTCAAAATCATAATTTCTTCAGTGCTCAGCTTTCTTTATAAGTCCAACTCTCACATCCTTACATGACTACTGGAAAAACCATAACCTTGACTAGATGGACCTTTGTTGGCAAAGTAATGTCTCTGCTTTTTAATATGCTGTCTAGATTGGTCATAACTTTCTTTCCAAGGAGTGTCTTTTAATTCCATGGCTGCAATCACCATCTGCAGTGATTTGGGAGCCCCTCAAAATACAGTCAGTCACTATTTTCCCATCTATTTCCCATGAAGTGATGGGACCGGATGCCATGATCTTCGTTTTCTGAATGTTGAGCTTTAAGCCAACTTTTTCGCTCTCCTCTTTCACTTTCATCAAGAGGCTTTTTAGCTCCTCTTCACTTTCTGCCATAAGGGTGATGTCATCTGCGTATCTGAGGTTATTGAGATTTCTCCTGGCAATCTTGATTCCAGCTTGTGTTTCTTCCAGCCCAGCGTTTCTCATGATGTACTCTGCATAGAAGTTAAATAAGCAGGGTGACAATATACAGCCTTGACGTACTCCTTTTCATATTTGCAGCCAGTCTGTTGTTCCATGTCCAATTCTAACTGCTGCTTCCTGACCTGCATACATATTTCTCAAGAGGCAGGTCAGGTGGTCTAGTATTGCCATTTCTTGAAGAATTTCCCACAGTTTGTTGTGATCCACACAGGCAAAGGCCTTGGCATAGTCAATAAAGCAGAAATAGGTGAGAGTGACAGCCCATCATATTCCGTTTCTGCTCACACTCAAGGAGAGTACACGTGTGTGCATACACGCCAGCTTAATAAAAAGACACAGATGCCAACTTAATTTAATGTGATGTCTGAAGGCTACATTCTTGAGCTTCCCCTTCCTATGAGGCTAAGTTTTAATCAACTTTAGCCAGTCAAAGACCTCAGTTTTATCTTTTCTTGTTTGGGCTGAAGAATGAGTAAGCCCAAATTATACCAGGTCTTGAGTTTCTGGATTATCTATCAGGTTTTTGTCTTGACAAAACAAAAACATGCCAATTCTTTCTGATCTCTTTCTTGTATTATTTTGTCACATGTTATAAAGAGAAACCAAGGCACCCCGCTAAAATTCCTTTTAGACTATAAGCACAGGCTCATAAGGGAATTGCATGCTTTCTTAATTATGGAAGGTAAAGGTTTTATCATGTGTTTCACCAAAACATTACATGGACTGCCATCCTTCCAGTTTCAAAAGCTGTATATTTTAGACTTTTATTGAAGAAACCCCAGTCTTGGAACCAAACTCTTTATTAGCAGAACAGTCTGAGAATTGGGCAGTATAACAGATGACTTAAAATTCTCAGTGACTTTTCATGAGGAAGTTTAATTACCTGCTCTTGCAACATGTTTATTCTGGATTAGCCACATCTTCATTCTGATATCCAGGGGATGAGCAGCCTCTATAAGGAACAACTGCAGTTTTGTGGCAGAGGGGAAAAGAGACATGAGTGATCGTGCTAGATTCTTAAAACTTTTGCTTGAAGTGATAAACACCACTTCTGCCCATATTTCACTATCAAAAGCAAGTTAAGTGGACATCCCTCTGTTTAACAGGATGCAGATATATGTATGGATGGAGAAATGTGATTCCCCTGATGGGTGAGAGGGAAATCAGAATATTGGGCAAACTGTTATACAAAATTGTCATTACTCTATGAAAAGACATTTCTCTCCAGGACTGGAGTTATAACTTTCTACCTGGTCTTTCTCCCTCCAGTGTCTCTGTTGAGAAATACGTTTTTGGAATTTGGGAAGCAGGGCTGAGATCCTTGTTAAAGGAGATAATAGAGTTGTCTATTTGACTAGCATTTCTCAGCTATTTGGGGCACTGTTAAACCCCTTAACTTCTATGACCATGTAACAGGGCACTGCCATCGATGATCTTCACTCCTATTGCCTTTCAATATTTATCTTTGTCTCTCTTTGGTTTACATGTAGGACGTAGGCCATTTTAAAATTCATTTGACCTATTGGCTTTGGATAAGGAGAACCTGGGTGATAAACATTAGACATCTTGGTGTTTTATGTAGCATCTGCTGTCTAGTTGGCAGGTCTGTTCATCAACCTTCCATGGACCCATAGAGAGATATCCGAGTCTAGCTGTCTTTGTTACGATGATGGGATACGTATTAGTCAGGTCCAGTCAGGAAAAGAGAAGACATGTGAGTGTGACGTGTGCTCTTAGAGCGGGAGACGCAGCTGATTGTGGGAGGATGAGACACAGAGCCTGGTGGTGAGCAGGAAAAGCTCTGTTGACACTATGATGCTTGAACTGAGACTCAAAGGATGAGGAGTTTCCCAAATGGAAGAGGTAAGAGCTAGGGAGGTGAGACTGGGAATTCCGAGCAGAAAACAGTAAGTATGAAGGCTTGAGAGCAGTTTAGTATGGTGGTTAAGAGTTTAGGCTTTGGAGGTAGATTGGTTTGCATTTGAATGCCTGATCAGATACTTTCTTCCTAGCAGTAATAGCATTTCAACCTCAAAGTGGTGTTGTAAACATTGAAAGAAATAATGTATATTATTTGTTATCAGGAACATCTAAATAAATGACCAAAATCATTTTAAATAAAAGCATACAAATATAGCAAAGTGTTACCAGGAAAAGGGAGTAGATTTGTGTGTGGGTAGAATGAATGTAAGACATGGTACCCCAGAGCTGGAGAAGCTGGTGATAGAAGGTGAAGCTAAACATGTAAGCTGTAAAGTCTTGGGTCTTTTAAGATAAGGGTTTTGAGTTATACATACAAGCAAAAAAGAATGAGGGAAATAACTAATGAGATATGGCATGGCCAAATTTGGGCATAAAAATTTCATTCTGTAATAATTCAAATGATAAACTCAAAGTGGAGAGCCATTTAGGACTGGTGTCAGGACTCAGGTGAGGGATGAAGCGGCTTGATACGGGGCAGGGTCATAGCCGTGGAAATGCTATGACACACTGAGATTCAGAGTAATTAGTTAAGAAATCAAAGACTGATTAGAGGAACACCTACCTGTGTCCTAATGAGCAGTAGCAGAGGTCTTGAGGGCTCCCTCTATTAAGGGAATAGACATCCCCAGGAATTAGATATTCTTATCTCCATTCTTTATAAGCAAAATCACATTAGTCAAGGCAGATCTGTTATAATAGAAATGCCTCAAACATCAGTGGCTTATCACAGTTGTATTCACGAATGTCACTGTTGTGAAAGTCAGTTTTATGTTCAGCTTGACTAGGTTAGACTAGGTTACAGTGTCCAGTCATTCAAACATTAATCCAGGTATTGCTATGAAGGTATTTTGTAGATGTAAACAACATTCCAAATCAGTTGACTTTAAGGAAGAGAGATTATCCTAGACATTCTGAGTGACCCTGATTCGATCAGTCAAAAAAACCTTAAGAGCTGTGCTGAGACTTCCATGTGGAGGAAGTTCCACCTGTGGACTGAAGCTTCGGTTTGCACTGGAAAGTTCCATCCTGCCTTTCCTGATGCCCTGCTCTAAGGATTTTGGATGTGTATAGCCAAGCCCCATGATCATGTGAGCCAACTTTTTGCAATAAACATCCTAATATATATCTCCTTGCCTGCTGTTTTCAACAGGCAATCAACATCTACCATTTCTCATAAGAGGTTTTACTAAGATTAAAGCAACCAGGTAAAATTCATTTGATGTCAGATTTATTTTTCGGTAGACTGTTTTTCACATACTGAAGACTAAACAAGAATGAGACATTTTGCCTATCATTTAGTTAGTAGCTGTTTTTTGGTAAAGCACATATAATCCATAAAGTAATCAAAATAATTATGAGCACAGACTGTGTATATAAGACTGAGACCCCTCAGGTGTCCTTCTCCACTCTGCTGACACCCCCGGGAACTGCTTGTCCCTCAGGTGGTGCCAGTGGTAACGAACCTGCCTGCCAGTGCAGCAGATATAAGAGATGTGGGTTTAGTCCCTGGGTCGGGAAGATACCCTGGAGGAGGGCATGGCAACCCATTCCAGTATTCTTACCTGGAAGATCCCATGGACAGAGGAACCTGGAGGGCTACAGTCCATAGGGTCACAAAGAGCTGGACATGACTGAAGTGACTTAGCATGCCCGACAGTAGGATTGCCTGCAGATACAAGGAGTTCTTTTTCTCTGGTTGAGCCCTAGATGATAGACTTTGTCCAATAAAGGTCAGGGAGGGGGTTGGAGCTTAACACCATGAAGTCCTTCGAGGATCCAGGAGTCTTCTGTCATTTTCCTGCCATTTTCTAGGGCCTCAGGATTTCCCACTATCAGTGTTTCAGTTGATGGTTGAGAGAAGAGAGAGAAAGTACAGAGAAGGCAGCCTCTTAGCAGTAGCACTTTGGGAAGTTGATATTCCATTAGTGAGGGTATGAATAGCGAGGGATCTGGGAATTGCAATCCAGTGCTGTGTTCAGGAAGAAGGTGGGAATTCAGACCCTGCTGAGCATTAGCAGTCTTGACTCCCAGGAAGCTGCAGCTGCAGTGGCCCCTTCCCCTTTCCTTAGCGCAGCTCAGCTGCTAGTCAATTTGGTCATTTCAGGCCACGAGTGGTACTCCCTTTGCCAGGCATCCATCAGATACTCTGATCCTCTAGAACTGGAGCCTGAGTGATACATCCAATTCAGGGTGTCAGGAAAGATGACTGAGGTTAAATATGGGGAAATACGGTTTAAATCCAAAGGGTATGGGAGAACAAAGAAGTATCCTAAGCTCTGAGTATGTTGCATATTATCACAAACTTAGCAGCTTTGAATAACACACATTTATTTTTTAATGAAAGTCTAGATTAACCAGAAATCCAATGATGGCTTAGCTCGATCTTCAGCTCAGGATCTTACAAGGCTGTAATCAAGAAGTTGGCTGGTATGCATTCCTAGCTGGAGTTCAACTGCGGAAAAATCCACTTCCATACTCACTCAGAAGTGGCCGATGAATGTGCTTATGGCTAAGGACGGAGATGCCTGTTTTCTCACCAGCCAGGGGGGTTTCAGCCTCTAGAGGCCTCCGTGTCCCTTGATGGTGCACTTCAGTTGCTACCATGTGAATCAGTTTCACAACACGGTAGCCTACTTATTCAAGGCGTTAGGGGAGAGTTTCTTCCACTCCAGTTTGCTGAAGTGAGGTCTTACACAGTTACAGAGTGACATCCTGTCACGTTTGCCATGTTCTGTTGGTTAGAAGCAAGTCATAGGTTCTTCCGCACTTGAGGGGAGGAGATTATACAGGGGTGTGACTCAGTAGGAGAGGTCACTCCAGAATGTATCCACCACACTCTGTCACAGCAATGGGTCATAGAGGATGCAAAATAAATATTTGTTGAATAGGCGAAGGAGAAAAAGGGAATCTAGTGAAAAGAGGTCCAGGAAACTCCCAGATAGGACTTTTGTTTTCATACCTTTGCGCTTTCATTCACATGGACATGTGAGTTTGCGTAAAAGAGAGGTAAGAGAATGGACTCACATTCTTGGGTCCTAATTCTCATCCTGTGTTTCCCTCTGCATAAAGGATGATCTGGTGCAGAACTGGGCAGCCAGGCCGTGGGGTGGGAATAAGGGATGTAGATTGCCTTGCAAGGTGAACATTGCCTCACTCAGGTAAGTTGCCAAGGTAATGGGGGAAAGTCTCCTGATCTCACTGTGCCTTCTATGTGAAGTCAGCACAGTTGTTATAATGAAGATGATGATTGGATTAGATTTCTGCAATAACCACATCAACTCTGCTTACTGAGATATGAAAACCCAAATGCCAAAGGCGACCCAGTTCCTTCTGTTGCTGAAATTTCCTCTCTGCCCAAATTAATGCTTTTCAAGCTGTTCCTAGAAAAAAATCAGTTATAATCTGAGGTGCCATCTGTCTTTCTGGCTTCAACCCAAACAACTTCATTAAAAATTGGGGGAGACATTCCTGCTCTGTTTTCAGCTTGTGCCACGGCAGAGAGAAAAGAGTTGGCCAATAGGTGTGTCCTGGAAGCAGAACCAGAGACAAGGGTCTGAGTCTAGTTTAGGGAGGTGACCCTAGGGAGCCTCAGTGGGGAAGCAGGGAAATGGGACAGGGAAAGGAAAACTCATGCAGGGTGCACGTACGAGCTGGTTACCATGTCTGTTACTGACCCACAGGTGGCCCTGGGGAACTGTAAAGTATGCCCCACAGTATCTTAATCAAAGGAAAAGAAAGCAGGTGTATCTACCATGAGTTCTTGTCCTTGAATGCGTGAGGGATGTCCCCATGGGTGCCATTTCCCATGATCCTGCAGCCTACATGTAGAACAAGAAGGTTGCAGTTACAATTGTAGGTCCTTATGGGGAGAAGTCCAACAGTGTTTACGGGAAAAGCGCTGGGGAATATTCAGGACATCAACAACACTGCTACAAGGTGTCTCAAGTGGTCAAAACTAGAGTCTTGTTAGGTCTGTAGGTAACAGGAAGCTACAGTCTGAAGAACATACCTTCGTATTTGTTGCTGGATTCAGTTTGACAATATTTTATAAAAAAACTCTTTTTGCATCTGTGTTTATGGGAGACACTAATCTATAGCTTTCCTTTCTTATGATGTCTTGATCTTTTTGTGGTATCAAGGTAGCACCAACCTAACTAAATGAACTGAGAAGTTTTTCCTTCCAGTCTATTTGTGTGTTTATGTAGTATTTTCTTCCTTAAATATTTGGTAGAATTCGATAGAGAAGCTATTAGGGGCTGGGCTTTTCTGTGTGGGCAGATTTTAAATTATTAATTTAATTTATTTACTTTATAAATGTTTATTCAGATTTGCTATTCCTTCCAGTCACTTTTGTGTGTTTCTGAGAATTTGACTGTTTCATCTATTTAGACAGTGTAAATTTCTCTATTATGTTCTGTTAACTTTCTTTTTTTGTAGGTTTGTAGTGAGCTCTCTTTATTGCTGACTTTGGTAATTGTGTGTTCTTAATTTTTTTCCCCAAGTTATTCTTGCCAAAAGTACATCAAGTTTGTTGATTTTTGCAAAGAACTCATGTTTGAATTCATTGATTGCCTCCATTTTATTTTTCTGCTTTTTTAGTTTATTGATTTATGCTCTTGCAGCTACTATTGACTTTCTATTTATACTACTTTTGATTTGTTCTTCCTTATCTAGGTTCTTGAGGTAGAACTTTAGATTTCTGATATCTTTCTGTATAT
>SJYC01117999.1:0-40820 GCA_006408675.1 Madoqua kirkii | reverse complement strand
GGCAGGAGGAGAAGGGAACGACAGAGGATGAGATGGCTGGATGGCATCACGGACTTGATGGACGTGAGTCTGAGTGAACTCCGGGGGTTAGTGATGGACAGGGAGGCCTGGTGTGCTGCAATTCATGGGGTCACAAAGAGTTGGACATGACTGAGCTACTGAACTGAACTGATGATCATATATCATTTGTCAGGTCATATATCATTTATCATTGCATATGATCATAATATTTATCATATATATGATCATATGTAATGATAAATGAATATATAATGATAGGAATCAATCTACTAATATATCAGAGCTCCTAAATTTGTAAAACAAGCACAAAAAGAATGTTCTTTGTTTCTGATCCAGTTTTTTACTTAAAGTCTATTGTGTCTGATGTTGGTATAGCCAACCTTGCTGCATTTTGCTTTTTATTTGTATCTCTTCCCATCCTTTCATTTTCAACCTATTTATGTGTTTCCTTTGGTCTAAAGTTGAGTCTCTTGTAGACAGCATATAGTTAGATTCCTTTTTTGAAAAACTTAATTCAGCTAATGAAGTAATTTACTCCATTTGTATTGAAGTAATTTCTGCTAGGGGAGGATTTACCCATTGCCATTTTGTTTTTCATATATTTTGTAGCTTTTCTATCTCTCATTTCCTCTTAGCTGCCCTGCTATGTGTTCAAATGTTTTGTAATAGCATGCTTTGATTCCTTTCTCATTTTTTTTGTGGGCATTATATAGTTTTTTCTTTGTGGTTATCATGGAGATTACATAAAACATCTTGAAGTCATAACAACCCATTTTAAAATGATAGTAAACTAATTGCGATTAAATGCACAAACATCTACTCTGTTATATCTTCATTCCCCTTACTTTGTTATTGACATCCAATTACATATTTGTATGTTGTACACTCAGTAACATAGATAGATAGTTATGTAATGATTTTGTCTTTTAGGGTATGTATCCTTGTCCATCTATTAACCTTTATCATAGAACTTTATACTCTCATAAAGCTTCAAGTTAGTTTCTAGCGTCATTTTCTTTCAGCTCAAAGAACTCTTTAGCATTTTTTGTAGAGCAAGTCTAGTGGTTGACTTCCCTGGGGCTCAGATAGCTAAGAATCTGCCTGAAATGTGGGAGACTGGGTTCAATTCCTGGGTTCAATTCCTAGGTCAGGAAAAGCACCTGGAGAATGGAATTCTCCACGCAAGAGTACATGAACTGAGGAGCCTGGCAGGCTACAGTCAATGGGGTGGCAAAGAGTTGGACACGACTGAGCAACCAACACAACACGAGGCTAGTGACATTGAATTAACTCAGCTTTTGATTATATGGGAATCTTTATTTCTCCTTTATTTTTGAAGAATATGTTTACTTAATGTATTATTCTTGGTTTTCATTTTTTTTCCTTTGAACACGTTTGAATATATTATACCACTGCTTGCTTTCTGGCATGTAAGGCATGCAAAATACCCTGATATTCTAATATCAGTTCAGTTCAGTTCAGTTGTTCAATTGTGTCCGACTCTTTACATCCCCATGGACTGCAGCACGCCAAGCCTCCCTGTCCATCACCAACTCCCAGAGTTTACTCAAACTCATGTCCACTGAGTCAGTGATGCCATCCAGCCATCTCATCCTCTCTTGTCCCCTTCTCCTCCCGCCTTCAATCTTTCCCAGCATCAGGATCTTTTCTAATGAGTCAGTTCTTCGCATCAGGTAACCAAAGTATTGGAGTTTCAGCTTTAGCATCAGTCCTTCCAATGAATATTCAGGACTGATTTCCTTTAGGATGGCTTGGTTGGATCTCCTTGCAGTCCCAGGGACTCTTAAGAGTCTTCTCCAACACCACAGTTCAAAAGCATCAATTCTTCGATGCTCAGCTTTCTTTATGGTCCAACTCTCACATCCACACACGAGCACTGGGAAAACCATGGCTTTCTAATATCAGCTCCCTTACATGTCAGGAGTCACTTTTCTCTTGTCACTTTCAAGGTTCCTTCTTTGCCTTTGACTTTCAGCAGTTTGACTATATATATTTTATGTGAGTCTCTTCAGGTTTTTCTAGCTGGAGTTTATTGAGTTTCTTGTATTTTTGCATTCATTTTCCCCTTAAATTTGGGTAGTTTTCAGCTGTTACGTCTTCAAAAAAGCTCTCTGCCCCTTTCTCTCTATATTCTCTTTCCGAATCTTCCGGAATGTGTATATTTGTCTGTTTGTTATTGTTTCATAAGTTCCGTAGGTTCTGTTCACATTTTTTAAAATTCTTTTTCCTTTTTGCTTGGTAATTTGAAATGGCCTGTTTTCAATTCCACGATACTGTATTCTGTCTAATTAAGTCTATTGTTGAGCTTTTTCTAGTATATTTTTCCAATTTAATTTATTTTTCAGCTCCAGAATTTCTGTTTAGTTGCTTTTTATGGTTTATATCTCTGTTAATATTCTCATTTTGTTCATGCATTGTTTCCCTGGTTTTGTTTAATTGTCTTTTAGTTTATTGAGCATCTTTAAGATAGACATTTAAAATTCTTTGTCACTATCTCAGAGGCTTGAATTTCTTTAGCAATGGTTTGGAGATTTGTTTTGTCTATTTGAATCAGCCATGTTACACTTGTGATTTTTTATGAAATTTAGGGTGTTTGGAAGAACTGCCACTTCTTCCCAGTCTTTGTGAACTGGCTTTGGACAGGTGAAAACCTTCACTAATCAGCCTAACACAGAGGATCTGGATGCTCTCAAACTTTTTGAGGGAATGTGTCTTGTGCAAGGGGTTTATTCCAGTTCCTAGTAATTATGACTGCTTTAAATTTCGTACCTGAGTCTTGCCGGTGCGCCTTCTCAGAAGCCTGGAGTTTCTATTGTATATCTTTGCCCATAATCTCTTGCTCCTGGGCCGTAGATACTTGCAGCCCTGAGAGCTATTGTAACCGTCACTGCTTTCCAATCTGGTATCCAAACTGTTCCACCGTTCCTATCAGTGCTCCAAGTCAGGTGAGACAGAAATGAGTCTCTTGGGTAGTCTTCAGACAAATCAGAGCATTGCAATAAAGTTCTAGCTTTCCTTTCTAGCTTAAGGGAGGATCCAGAAGTTGAGTGGTTTTCTCTTGATAATGCCACCCTGTGCCAAGATACAAGGAGAGGCATGAGAAAGAAAAATGCAATAAAATTTCCTACTGTTTTGAGTGAAGTTTTTCCTACTGTTTTTCTTGATTAGGGATTCCCTTAATTTCTTCAGATTCTTAAATTATTTCTAGAGTTCTCACAGAGTTATTTTGGTCTGTGAATTATTGCTAATTTGATGTCTTCATGGGGGAATAAGAACCTGAAGCTTCCTAGTGTGCCGTCTTGCTGACACTGTATTAAGGATTATTATTGTTGTTGTTTAGTTGCTGAGTCGTGTCTGACTCTTTGTGACCCCATGGACTGTAACTTGCCAGTCTCCTCTGTCCGTGGAACTTCCCAGGCAGGCATACTGGAATGGGTTTCCATTTCCCTCTCCAAGGGATCTTCTGGATCCGAGGATTTAACTTGCATCTCCTGCACTGCAGGCAGATTCCTTACCATGAGCCACCTGAGAAGTGTTTATCAAGGATACTTCTTACATAATAAATATTTCCATACTGTTTTACTTTCAGCCTAAGCTTTCAGCTTTTGCATCTAATAGATATAGACAGCATGTAGTTGGATCTCATATTTTATTTAGTCTGGCAATCTCTTTGTTTGGAATTTTTAGTCAATTGAAAATAACGACTAATGTATTTGCATCTGTAATTTTGCATTTTTTTTCTATCTCATGTTTTTGTTGTTGTTGTTCCTTGTTACTTCTGTACTCTTTTCCTTTGTGCTAAACAGAAATTTGTGTGTGCATATCATTTTAATTCCTCTCTTGATGTTTAAGCTATATTTTGGAGTTATTTTTAAGGGGTTACTAGAGGGATTACAATATGCATCTCTAATTTATTGAAATCTACATCTGTCAAATACTGACAATTCCAATAGCAAGTTTGCTCCAAAAGAGCTCAATTTTCTCTTCTCTTTTTGTATGATTATTTTCATGTATATTAATGAAATGATCTACAATTTTAACAATAAAGTAGTGTAATTAATCCTTTAAGCAGGATTACATTTTAAGGAAATTATAGAAGAAAAGTCTATATACAGTATTTTTATATTTATTCTATTTATAATTTCTAGTGTTCTTTGTTTCTTCCTGTGCATCTAAGTTATCATCTCAGGTTATTTTCTTTCAGCCCGTGGAACTTAATTTAGTATTTTTAAAGGATAGGTCTCCTAGCAACAATCGCTTTTTTTGAGGAGAATGTCTTTATTTCCCTTTCATTTGGAAAGTTCACAAGTTATAGAAATATTGATGCCTCTGTTCAGCTTTTAATTTTGTTTCTATGGTATTAAGGATCCTTTTGTTCTTCATTTTGTTTTGATGAAAATCAGCCATTAATTTCATTGTTATTCAGTTTTTTCCCTACTGTCCACTTCTCTTTGCCCCTAGCTGTCTGTAGTGTGGTCCTCTTTGTATTTATGCTTCCTGAAGCTCATTGAGATTCTTAGATATACAAATTAACCTTTTTCATCAACTTTGGGATATTTGGGGAATTACTTCTTCAATTTTTTCTGTTTCATTCTCATTTTTCTTTTCTGGGATTTTGATACATCATTTCTTTTTTTCACAAACATCTGAGATGATGGTCACTTATCTTTAACCTTTTTTTTTCTTCTTCAGATTGTGTTCTTTCTTTAAATTTACAGATTCTTTTTTTTTTTTCCATCTCACATCTAATTTTTGAGCCAATATAATAATTCTTTATTATTGTACCTTTTTTTGTAGTTTTTGTTTCTCTACTGGAATTCTATATTTGTTAAGCCATTGTCATCATATTTCCCATTAAGTTTTTTGTATGTAGTTTCATCACATTTTTGAACATTTTAATAGTAGCTTTTGAGATATCTTTATATGGTAAATACATCTAAAGTAAGCTTCCACTTACTACTTTCTCCCCCAAATAGGGATCATATTTTGCTATTATTTCCACATCTCAGTATTTGGTTGAAACTAAGCATTTTAGATAAAATATTATATAGCTGGATTTTTTTTTTCAAACTTTTAACTTTCTTGGACCTAAGCTGTGGAATCCATCTCTTCTGCAATGGGCCCCCACTGATAGCTCTCCTCAGTTTTCTGTTCTTATTTGTGTTTATTAGCCTTGCTTTGCAGGGGAAGCCATAGCCCCCCACTCCAGCACTCTCTCCTGGAGAATCCCATGGACAGAGGAGCCTGGTGAGCTGCAGTCCATGCGGTCGCTAAGAGTCGGACATGACCCAGCGACTTCACTTTCACTTTTCACTTTCCTGCATTGGAGAAGGAAATGGCAACCCACTCGTATTCTTGCCTGGAGAAACCCCAGAGACGGACACGACTGAAGCGACTTAGCAGCAGCAGCAGCAGCAAGGGAAGCTCTGTATCTGCATAACTGAGTGGTCAATGATTTGAGTGCTCAAATGCCCTAAAATCCTAAAGCCCCTAGTATATGCTAATTGATATGTGTGTGGGTTGGGGAATGCACTCAAAAGTTACAGGTAATTCTCAAGTTCATCTTGTTTTTCACCTTCTTCTGGGCTCTTTTGATTTCTCTTGAACGTATGTTTAGTATTCCCATCAGCCAGTGATATATAAAGCCTATCTGAACCCTCCTATAACTTCCTTGATTCCAGAATTTCAGGCTGGTCCAGAACTCACCCCACTGAAATCACAACTCTGGGTTAGCAAAGTTAAAGGTGTTCTCTCTTCATTCCCGGCCAATTTTACCATTTTTATTTGGCAAGAACACAGGGCTTTTTATTCACTCTGTCCTAAATGAAGTCTTCCTTTTGGTGGCAGAACTGTTGAATTTCGAGTCCAACTCCATGTTGGTAAAACCACTCTTTTACTCTCTTAGCTGGTAGGTGGAGGATAGGTACAGTTTCATGTAAGAAGGTTGAGAATAGACTCCTGTTGTTCTTTCCTGAAACTCTTGGCAGTTTTGCAACAACAGATAGTTTTCAACTTGTTATCTGCCCTTGGCCAATTTACAGTGCTCCCAAATGCTTGTTTTGACTATCCTGTCCAACTTCATCCTTGTCTGAATCATGCACCCCTTCCAGCCACCACAAGAAGAGGTGGCTTCTCTTCCATTACAATGGACTGAATTTTGTCTCCTTCTTCTCCCCATCCCCATCCCATATATATGTTGAAACCCTAACTTCCAGTGTGACTGTATTTGGAGATGGGGCCTCTAGAATGATTACTAAGGTCAAATAAAGTTATACCATGGGGGGCTGTAATATGATAAGACTTGTGTCCTTATTAGCAGAAGAGGAGATGCCAGTAGTATATACATGCAAAGGAATGGCGAAGACACAGCAGAAGGTAGCCATCTAAAAGTCATAGAGAGCGGCCACTGGAGAAATCATACCTTCAGAAACCTTGATCTCAGACTTACAGTCTCCAAAACGGTGAGAAAATAAACTTCTATTGTTTAAGTCACCCATATGTGTTATTTTGTGATGGCAGCCGTAGAGGGCTAATTACACCTGTTGCATCTTGAAGGTACTTCAATCAGATTTTTGCTCCCATAATTATAATAAAACTTCTTTTGATTCTGTCACTAATGGTCTCTTCATTGCTAAATCCAGTACTAATTTTCAGTCTTCCAGTCTCTTGGTCAAGATCTACATATTTTATTGATCTACCAGCAGCATTGGACACAGTCGATCACTTCCCCTGCTTTGATACCCTGTGTTCATTTGCTTCCAACAGAGCAAAGTGTATGGATCTCCTTCCTTGCTGGCCGCTCTTCCTCAGTCTTCTTTGCTTATTACTCTATATGTCCTGCCTCTTACTGAGGAGTCCTCCAGGGTTCACTCCTTGGGTGCCCCCCCCCACCATGCTCTTTATCATTTTTTGGTTGTATTATTTCATGTCATGGCTTTATACACCATCTGGAGATAATGAAGCTTAACTTTCCATCTCTAGCTTAGGTCTCTTTCCTAAGTTCCAAACTCCAATACCCATTTGCATACTGGATATCTATTTCCATTTGACTGGCTAACTTATGGAATTCTCAGTCAATTAATTGAAATGAATTTGTATCTAATTAAGGACAATTTGATTTTTTCAATTGCTCGAGCTAAAAATATTGGAGTCTTTCTGTCTCCAATATGTATGCTACTTTGGATGTATCAGCAAAGCCTATTTCTTGATCTTCAAATATGGCTGGAATCTGGCCAGTTCCATCCCTTTCCACTTGGTTGTCATGGTCCAAGCCCTAACTGTCATTACTGGTTAGCAGCAGTAGCCTCTTCACTGATCTCTTTAAGATTATTCTCATTCTCTATTCAACACAGAAGCTAGAGTAATCCCGTTAAAACATATCAAATATCATCATGCCTCTACTCAACAACCTCCCATTGCTTTCTAGCTCAGAGTAAAAGTCAAATTTCTTTCAAGTACAAAATCTGGTCTCCGTTGAATCTGGTCTCCATTGCTTCTCTGACCGCATCTGATTCTCTTACCCTGTTGTTGAGCTTTTTCCAGCTATGATGGCTTCCTTGTTCTTCCTCCCATGTGACACATCTCTAGGCTTTTCATGTGCCTTTCCCACTTCTAAGCTTTGCATAAGCCTTTCCTCCCTCTCTGCAGTACTTCCTTCTTTCATATCTTTACCTGCATGTCAACTTTTCAGAGAGGCCCTTTCTGACTTACCTATACAAAAGTGCATCTCTCCTCCCTGCCCCACTTTTCGTATCTCCTTTCTCTGCCTTGTTTCTGTGGAGTATCATCACCTTGTAATAGCCTGTATTATTTACTTTTCTGTTCTCATTAGAATATAAGTTCTATGAGGACAAGGATTCTTTTTTTCCCTGATGCTTAGTGCTGTACCCATGGTGCCTAGAAAGTGCCTAACTTAATAGACGGTTGGTTAAGTATTAGTTGATTAAATGGGTCACTGTTTTAAAAATGGATTCAGAAAGAAGGAACTTGATTTTTCACTTGTGTGTGCTTGACTAAAAGCACATCATTGACCCAGAGGGGCCACGTGCTCACACACTAATATTAGTAATAGTTAAAACTACCCTTGCTCCTTCGTAAAACAACTGCCTGGAAGGTAAGACGGACCAGATATCCAACTAAAAGGTAATTCCTATTTGTACAATAACTTCTGGAGTGTAGCAGTATGGGAAAAGCAAATCAGTATATTTAGTGAGCCTGGAATGCCTTTGATGTCAAACTAAAAAGAGTAGTTCGGTACAAAAAAATTATAGTCTTGCTGGGCTTAGTTTGTCTTTTTTTTAAAATAAATAATCTGATACAAAGTATTTGTAATTGAACTCTTATTTTATAAACTAAAATTTTAAAAATCAGACAACATTTTAGGGAGAAAGCCTCGATTACCTATCCTAGTTCTGCCACTTGTGGCTGTGTGGCCTTGGGAAACTTAAATTCTCCGAGCGCCCATTTCCTTATTTAAAAAATGAAATCAATAAGCTCTCATGCATTCATCCATGTCTGCACTCATTCTGATTAGAGTACTCCTGCGTATATTACCCTCCGTGTGTGCATGTGCTAAGTAGCTTCAGTCGTGTCTGACTCTTTGTAACCTGTGGAGTGTAGCCCACCAGGCTTCTCTGTCCCTGGGATTCTCTAGGCAAGAATACAGGAGTGGGTTTCCCTGTCCCCCTTTGAAGGGACCTTCCTGACCCCGGGATCAAACCCTCATCTATGGTGTCTATTTTGCCTTTAGTACTAGTGACCGAAATCTGCCTAGTGGCTGCCATGGCCGCTCATAAAAATTAGTGGAAATTTGCTAGCACAGCACAGTCCCTGGCACACAGTAGGTGATTTGAAAGGGTGGATTACTTCCCCATATCCAATCCTCTAGCCAGACTCTTGAGAGTATCACTGACTCATCTTCATACCATCCTCATCTCTCAAATGTCACCTCCTGAAGGAGCCTATCCCCAACCATTCCATCTAAATTGCTCCCCGTCCCTTTATGTCTTATTACCCCATTTGATTTTCTTCATAGCCCTTTCACTTTCTAAAGTTACCTTTAAAATATTTCTCTCCCCAAAAAAGAAATAAATAAAATAAAATATTTCTCCCTTTCACTGTGTATTTCTCCTCTCTGAAAATATAAGTTTCATGAGAGCAGGGACCCGTTTCCTGATTTTCCACCGTGTCCTTGGCACCTGGAAGGGCCCCTGGCACATGGAAGTGCTCTGCAAATATGTGGAGGATGAGGTTACCGAGTGCTGGGTCTTTCCTCTTGGTAGCTCCCTGCCAGCCCAAGGGCTGGGCCCAAAGCAGAGGCTCAGAAAACATTGTGAAAAAAGTCTTGTCTTGTGGCAGCCACCGGGTCACCATCCTAACTTGTTTCGGTATAAACTGATTTCCTGTTTGTGGCATGGAGACTGTTGGAGTGTGACTTGAGCATGGGCTCTGCCTCTGGAGCAAAGGTAAAGTTCCATCCTTAAACGTCCTCCCATAAACACCAAAGGCAGGCAGGCCCTGCATTTCTGGCGTTATGCTTTTGAGTAAAACCCTATTTTTCTCTGCCTACTACTCTGGCCTCCCAGGAAAGTGCAGAACAATGCATGTGGGAAGCATCACAATTTCCAGACTCCGTTTCTTCCCCAGACTGTCATCATTTCCTCGCAGCTGCCCTTGGGGCAGTGAGTATGTTGACTCATTTTGTACAGCAGAGAGCTAGGTGCTTGTTTACTCATGTGATGCAGCAAATGTATCACATGAGAAAGCCTCTCTCTGACTCTAAATTTCATATTTTCCCACTTTCATTTCCATCTCTGGGCCTGAGATGGGACTAGAAGCTTGCTGAAGGATGTGTTCAAGCTGGAAGGTAAGGACATAAAAAAACAAAGGAAGAACAAAATTTTATTTTAAAGGCATTATTAAAAAGTGTAAGGGGGAGAATGGATGAAAAAGGCTTGAAACAACCTCAAATTTACTCTGTTAGCTATAAAGAAGTACCAGGTATTCTAAACATTACATCCAGAATGGTAGACTTTAGATAATGTTACCTGTCAAGAAAGAAATTAGAAAAGTTTTAGCAAGTGAGTAATCATGGAGTGTTTTTACTTGCCTCTTAAGATAGAAAGTAAAAACTTTAAAGAGGATGCAAAATATCCCAACTGATTTGATGTTTGAAAGAAAAAGAGCTGAACTTTATTTTTCTCTGAAAATTGAACACATTATGAATACAACACACTTATCAAACATTTCTATAGTCTAGCACATTGCCTCCATAATCTATTCGGTATTCACAACAACCTTACAAAACAGGAATTCTCTCCATTTTAGGGTTGAGCTTAGATATGTGAGATGATTTGCCTAAGGATACACAGTAAGTGGCAGGAACAGAATTGAAAATGCCCCATCACTAAGCTATTAGTTTGGGTCAAAAGTGGCCTGGCCACATAGGATAAACCTTATTCTCAGCACGGCTTTGGCAATTGCATTTGCAGGATGAGATGGTGTGGAAGAGCACTGTACCCAGGGAGCTGTACAAGTCCACGCAGGAACAGACATGGGTAGAACAGTACAAAGAGCATGCAAGAAATACACTGATTCAAAGCAGGTGGAATCCATGAAGAACCCTAAGGAATCAAAAATCTTACTGACACTGACATTCTTGTACAATTAATATATTAGCTCCATACAAGAAAATGATTGGTTGGGTGGATACGAGTGGGACAAGGGTCAGAGTGGGATGCTGAAGTGGCTCAGAGGATGTCAGAATCAGGCAAAGGAAAGAGGTCAGAACTCAAGCTTTGGCAGTACCACGAGTTCTTCTGTATCATCAGTTCAGTTCAGTCGCTTAGTTGTGTTCAACTCTTTGCAACCCCATGAACTGCAGCACGCCAGGCCTCCCTGTCCATCACCAACTCCCAGAGTTTACTAAAACCCATGTCCATTGAGTCGGTGATGCCATCCAACCATCTCATCCTTTGTCACTCCTTATCCTCCTGCCTTCAATCTTTCCTAGCATCAGGGTCTTTTCAGATGAGTCAGTTCTTCACATCAGGTGGCCAAAGGATTGGGGTTTCAGCTTCAGCATCAGTTCTTTCAATGAATATTCAGGACTGATTTCCTTTAGGATGGGCCAGTTGGATCTTCTTTCAGTCCAAGGGACTCTCAAGAGTCTTCTCAACACCACAGTTCAAAAGCATCAATTCTTTGGCACCCAGCTTTCTTTAGAGTCCAACTCTCACATCTATACATGACTACTGGAAAAACCATAGCTTTGACTAGACAGACCTTTGTTGGCAAAGTAATGTCTCTGCTTTTTAATATACTGTCTAATTTTGTCATAAATTTTCTTCCAAAGAGCAAGCGTCTTTTAATTTCATGGCTGCAATCACCATCTGCAGTGATTTTGGAGCCCAAAAAAATAAAGTCTGTCACTGTTTCCACTGTTTCCCTATCTATTTGCCATGAAGAGATGGGACCAGATGTCGTGATCTTAGTTTTCTGAGTGTTAAGTTTTAAGCCAACTTTTTCACTCTCCTCTTTCACTTTCATCAAGAGGCTCTTTAGTTCTTTTCTTTCTGCCATAAGGGTGATGTCATCTGTATATCTGAGGTTATTGATATTTCTCCCAGCAACCTTGATTCCAGCCCAGCGTTTCTCATGATGTACTCTGCATATAAGTTAAATAAGCAGGGTGACAATATACAGCCTTGATCTACTCCTTTCCTGATTTGGAACCAGTCTGTTGTTCCATGTCCAGTTCTAACTCGTGCTTCCTGACCCGCATACATATTTCTCAAGAGGCAGGTCAGGTGGTCTTGTATTCCCATCTCTTTCAGGATTTTCCACCGTTTATTGTGATCCACACAGTCAAAGGCTTTGGCATAGTCAATAAAGCAGAAGTAGATGTTTTTCTGAAACTCTCTTGCTTTTTCAGTGATCCAACGGATGTTGGCAATTTGATCTCTGGTTCCTCTGCCTTTTCTAAATCCAGCTTGAACATCTGGAAGTTCATGGTTCATGTACTGTTGAAACCTGGCTTGCAGAATTTTGAGCATTACTTTACTTTGCTTCTGTATCATATTCTTCACTTAACCAACACCCCATGTGAAGGGTGTGGTTATATCAAAGCAGCATCTGTAATCTGATGAGTGTGTGCTGTACATATGTGCATGTGAATATGTGTGAGTCTAAGCCCACACAAATTCATAAAGTAATTAATAAATTATTTTTTTTCTTTCCACAGGGTGATTTCAATTCTCATTAGTGAAATTTAGGAAGGTAACCTAACACAGGAGAGTGATTTTAAAATTTTCAGCATTCTCAAGAAAACGGAAGTTTATAAGGAAAAAAAAAAGATCATGTAGAAAACACACAACTAGTATTTTGCTAGTTCATATTTATTTTCTAGTTTCAAATGATAACAACTCCCTGTGTTAAAGTTAATCAGTGAAGACAGCAAGGTAGTTTCAGTGAGTTCACAATTTGAACTGGGCTCATGAGTGGTTATTGCATATTAACCTCAGCATCCTGTGTAGACCTGTATTTTGTTTTATTGTTTAGTCAGTCTGAACACTGAACAATCAGTGCTGAGAAAGTTTCTATCCATGTATAGAAATAGCTACAAAGGGCAGACTTTAAAAGTATTTTTCTTCTTTCTAGAGATAACAGACATGTTTTCTCTTTCTACCAAATTTTGTATTAAACCGAATCCAGGCAGGTGACTGGTAAAGCTGCCCTACCCCCTAGTCATGCTGACCCAGGCCACTGGAACACCGAATTGGTAAGAGAGATTTTGAAATGACTAAGAAATTGCAGTCATCCTTTTTTAAAACCAACCTCACACCCACCACCCCAACAGGAAATCTAACAAACTGAATTAGATGAAGAGGATGCTAAACAAACCTGAACACACCTAATGTGGGCTAAGGAAAGGATATCTTTTAGTCTAGTTGCAGTGCATAGCACATTCATTGGCACCCAGTAGAATAAGAAAGCCAAGTAGAAAGCATTTTTGCCTTCACAGAACTAACAACTAAAAAGCACACGGTGTATAATACATTGATCTTTAAGGGGATAATAAAGGTAATTCCAAGAATAGATCTATTAGATTAACCTGAATGTTCATCTATAAATTCTTTTTTTCAAAAATAAAGCTTAAAAGAGGCTTCCAGAGACAGACTCCATGAGGACTAGCAGAGCACAAAGTGACAAGAGGCCTGCAAATGTAACATGAAGTGATGGTCACATGGTGCTTTTCAGTAAAGGACATCTCATCTAGTTTATTCCCATATCCAAGGCTAGCTGTGATAATAGGAGCTTCAGAACTCTCAAGACAGGGACAGTTTGTTTGAGTAACATCCTATATAAACACTCCCAAACTGTTCTCAAATAGCTGGGCCATTGGAACTGAAAGGCTGAGCCTCTGACCCAAGTAAAGAGCTGAGAATACATAGAAAGTTTGTGCCAAGTCTGCCGTGTTATTTGGGAAGAAGGGGGCGTCAATGATGGTGGGTTAGCCCGTATTTTTAGCACACCAACATGTGTGCTGGGTGAAGGATGCTCAATATCCTTGTCCAAGGATGTTCAGTTTGTCCCAGAAATCTGAGTCAGAGCAGCTGAGAGAGATGTCTGCTCTGGAAGGAATACTGAATACAAGGTATTTCAGGGTCAAGTAATTTTCTTTTTGACTCATCAACAACTAATATTTAAGAAGAGCTGCAGCATGGAGTCTGTCTCTCCAAGGTGTATTCTCCTGCCACCGTTAGCTGAATCCTCCCCCAGCCTATTGGGCCAATGATGTCTGGAATGATCCCATTGCCTGGAGGTGGGAGTTGGTGCCACAGATTTTTCTAGGAAGCTGGCATGAAGATGATTTGCACAAGGAACTCTCCACTGAACTGCTGCTGACCTACTCCTTGGCCTTCTCCTGCTGCTCCATAGTCCAGAAATAGGTCTATAAAATCTTTAAAATCTGTACAGTTGACTCTTGAACAACATGGATGTTGCTGCTGCTGCTAAGTCGCTTCAGTCGTGTCTGACTCTGTGCGACCCCAGAGACGGCAGCCCACCGGACTCCCCCGTGCCTGGGATTCTCCAGGCAAGTACACTGGAGTGGGTTGCCGTTTCCTTCTCCAAGGCATGAAAGTGAAAAGTGAAAGTGAAGTCGCTCAGTCGTGTCTGACTCTTAGCGACCCCATGGACAGCAGCCTACCAGGCTCCTCCGTCCATGGATATTAGGGGTTGAAAACCCACCTATAGTTTTGCAGTTGACTTTCTGTAGCCTCCATTCTGCATCTGAGGAACCAACCAACTGCAGATCCTGTAGTCCTGTAGTATGTATTTATAGAAGGAAATCCCTGAACAAGTGGAGATGGCAGTTCAAACCCATGCTGTTCAAGGGTCAGCTACTAATGGGAGCAGCATGTTGAGTATGTCCTCAGCTCCTTCATCTCTGTGTGGCTCTGTGTTGCTATGAAGGCTGCTGTGTTGAATATGGGGATCCATTCCGGCAGCTTCTCTTCAGTATACTTTTTTAGCAAAGAATTATACTCATTAAAGTAGATATATATGTGAGCTGATTCTCCTGTTCTCAAGCTCCTGGAAGTACTTGTCCATGGTATTTCTCTGCAACAACTGGAACTCATCATTCATGATAATGTCCTCTGAATATCTAACCACAGCTTCAAATTCTGCTTCAGAGGTGAAAGAGATGTACAGCATAAACCTCCTACTATCCTCAAAATCTGGACCCAGCCCCCACTCTACCCTGTTGAGCTCCAGCCAGCCTTGAGGGTGCATCGGTGGGCCTGGAGGAAGCCACATAGTCTGGACCAGGGCCTACCTAGGGCCCCACCAGCTCTGAGCTCTACCTCAGGCTCCTGGGGCTGCTGCCTCCAGCTGAGACTCAGCTGATTCTACCACCATTACTGCTACCTGCAGATGTTTTCAACAGCCCAGCAAGTAATCTCAGGATACTTGTCAAATTTAACCAATCAAGCCGCGTGGAAACATGGTACAGAATCATTGACTACATATTGTGCTAAGTATCTTCAGTCGTGTCCGATTCTGCGTGACACCATGGACTGTAGCTCTCCAGGCTCCTCTGTTCATAGGATTCTCCAGGCAGATACTGGAGGGGGTTGCCATTCCTCTTTCAGGGGATCTTCCTGACCCAGGGATCGAACCGGTGTCTCTTATGTCTCCTGCTTTTGGCAGGCGGGTTCTTTACCACTAGTGCCACCTGGGAGGCTCAACCATTTCTGAACTGCAATTGCACAACTTGAAGAAAGTTAGTGCATAGATTCTTGGGTCAATGTATTAACAGAATCCCCATTAACTGGTGTTTTATGACATGACTTAATTGTTAGCGTAACAGTCATCCTTGTACTGCCAACTTCTCGTGTTTTGCATACTGGACTACAACTTGAGTCCATGGATATTAGGGGTTGAAAACCCACCTATAGTTTTGCAGTTGACTTTCTGTAGCCTCCATTCTGCATCTGAGGAACCAACCAACTGCAGATCCTGTAGTCCTGTAGTATGTATTTATAGAAGGAAATCCCTGAACAAGTGGAGATGGCAGTTCAAACCCATGCTGTTCAAGGGTCAGCTACTAATGGGAGCAGCATGTTGAGTATGTCCTCAGCTCCTTCATCTCTGTGTGGCTCTGTGTTGCTATGAAGGCTGCTGTGTTGAATATGGGGATCCATTCCGGCAGCTTCTCTTCAGTATACTTTTTTAGCAAAGAATTATACTCATTAAAGTAGATATATATGTGAGCTGATTCTCCTGTTCTCAAGCTCCTGGAAGTACTTGTCCATGGTATTTCTCTGCAACAACTGGAACTCATCATTCATGATAATGTCCTCTGAATATCTAACCACAGCTTCAAATTCTGCTTCAGAGGTGAAAGAGATGTACAGCATAAACCTCCTACTATCCTCAAAATCTGGACCCAGCCCCCACTCTACCCTGTTGAGCTCCAGCCAGCCTTGAGGGTGCATCGGTGGGCCTGGAGGAAGCCACATAGTCTGGACCAGGGCCTACCTAGGGCCCCACCAGCTCTGAGCTCTACCTCAGGCTCCTGGGGCTGCTGCCTCCAGCTGAGACTCAGCTGATTCTACCACCATTACTGCTACCTGCAGATGTTTTCAACAGCCCAGCAAGTAATCTCAGGATACTTGTCAAATTTAACCAATCAAGCCGCGTGGAAACATGGTACAGAATCATTGACTACATATTGTGCTAAGTATCTTCAGTCGTGTCCGATTCTGCGTGACACCATGGACTGTAGCTCTCCAGGCTCCTCTGTTCATAGGATTCTCCAGGCAGATACTGGAGGGGGTTGCCATTCCTCTTTCAGGGGATCTTCCTGACCCAGGGATCGAACCGTGTCTCTTATGTCTCCTGCTTTTGGCAGGCGGGTTCTTTACCACTAGTGCCACCTGGGAGGCTCAACCATTTCTGAACTGCAATTGCACAACTTGAAGAAAGTTAGTGCATAGATTCTTGGGTCAATGTATTAACAGAATCCCCATTAACTGGTGTTTTATGACATGACTTAATTGTTAGCGTAACAGTCATCCTTGTACTGCCAACTTCTCGTGTTTTGCATACTGGACTACAACTTGACAGTTCAGCTTCACTGTGGGCCCTTTACATACGGTGGCAACCTGTCCAACAGAACTTATTCACATTTGGAGGATAGTCCCCAAACTTGCTGCAAACCCCACAGTTTTCCCAGAAGTACATGGATGTGTTGTGCCATGTAAGTCTTTGCCTGGTGTCACACACCTGGTTTGACACCTTAATGAGTGTTTGCATTCAGCAGGTATATTCAGCATGTATACAAGGCTGCTGCACACAGATTTTTCCGTAATAAACTCATTGGAACAATTTTTCATAAGTGAAAATGTGAAGATCCCCTGCAGAAGGAACGGCAACCCATTTCAGTATCTTTGCCTGTGAAATCTCATGGACAGAGGAACCTGGCGGGCTACAGTCCATGGATGGGGTTGCAAAAGAGTTGGACACAACTTAGTAACTAAGCAATAAGCAATAAAAACATGGTCAATCTGATTTTTTTTTAAAAAAAAGAGCACTTCTAATTATTATAATTATAATCAGTGAACCCGTTTTCCAGATGTTCAATGATGAACCCTGAAGTGCAGAAGCATCCTTTGTTGGAGGTCTATATCACTGAGCTAACAGAGCCGCGCACATCAAAGCGCTTACAGGCTTCAGGGTGCTGCTGGCTGGTGCACGGGGCAACTGGTGTGTGCTCCTCTGTGTGGGCTCCCTGGTGGCTCAGACGGTAGAGTCCACCTGCAGTGAGGGAGACCTGGCTTCAGATTCTGGGTCGGGAAGATCCCCTGGAGAAGGGAATGACTACCCATTCCAGTATTCTTGCCTGAGAGTTCCATGGACAGAGGAGCCTGGCAGGCTTTGTAAAGAGTCAGACACGACTGAACGACTAACACTTTCACTGTGTTCTGTGTTTAAGCTTTGAAAATTGTAAGTGTACATTTTAAAATGACATTTGTACAGACTTCTTCAGCACCTCAGACACCACTGTAGGCTGAAAACCACTGGCACAGAGCAAAAGGCTCTCTTGAACTGAATCCTGACTGCTGCTGGTTAGCTATATGAGCAAGCTTTCCCTTCTTGAAACCTCCATTTTCTCATTTCTCAAAGGAGGTTACCATTCCATGAGGTTGATGTGAAGACTAAATTAAAAAATACTATATAAGGTGTGTACCACCAAGGTGTTGAAAATAGCAGGCACCTGGCAAATACCAACCCATCTCCTGCAGTTTCAGAGAATATCAGTGTTGCTAAGGCTGTGAGAACTGAAGCAGGGTAAACTCATGCCACATGTACTATCAGCCTCTGGCGTCTGCTGGGAAGACCGTGAAAAGGCTGCGCTCAAGGGTGGTGGCTGTCAGCCCTGGTGGCGCATGACTACATAAGGAGTTTTGAAAAATGCTGATACCTGGGCCCCATCCCCAGAGATTCTGACCTACCTTGTTTAGGCTGCTGCCGAGGCATTTGCATTTTAAAAAAACTCCGCAGGAAATGTTGATGTGTAGTCAGGGTTGAGAACCACTGCTCTGGACAGACGGGCCGTCCATCTGCACAGTTCTACCGCAGTCTCGGTGCAACGCTGGAGTCCCATTCTGTCTCCTGCACTGTCCCCTGCACAAGCGTAACTTATTCTCCAAGTTATTCCCATGGCCAATGTAAGCTCTGCCATCTCTGGCAAGGTGCCACTGCCACCATATGCCACACCATGTGGCTCTTCTCTGCTCGGTTGTGCCTCTCCAGCTCCTCCAAGAGATCCTGAAGCAAGATGCTCAGCATGTTTATTGATTGTCTAGAGGAAAATGCTAAGTGCATCCTTCAGGTTAAAGCTAAACGTGGCATCCTGAAGTGCATGGTAGCGTTTTAAATGTGGTTCTGCTTACTCTACAGGGAGAAATGGCATAATTTATAATGAAAAAGAAAGGGCTGTAGGTTTTACACTGTTTGAGAATCCTTAACATAGCAAAAGATGGCAGATAAGTCACATCTGGCCATAGAACCTCCCTTCATCCCCTCCTCAACTCAGTCATCATGAAATGTCTTCGGAGTTGAGTTCAAAGGAGAGTGCATTAACTTCTGCCTCCAGGAGACAGAAGCCTTCATAGCAGAGGTGATATTTGATCTTGGTTTGGAGGAGATATTGGGGGTTGGCTGGATGTTGGAGAGTATGTGAGTAAAGACCAAGAGTGATGATCATGAGCAAAAGCCTGGAGCTGAATGGTAACATTGTGGATACAGAAATCATATCACATGGAGACAGAATGGGAATCCAGGAGTGCAGAGTCAGGATGGGTTAGGATACTGCAGTAAGAAACTGCTTCTAAATTTGGGCTTCCCTCATAGTTCAGTTGGTAAAGAATCCACCTGCAATGCAGGAGATCCTGGTTTGATTCCTGGGTTGAGAAGATCTGCTGGAGAAGGAATAGGCTCCCCACTCCAGTATTCTTGGGCTTCCCTTGTGACTCAGCTAAAAAGAATCCGCTGGCAATGCTGGAGACCTGGGTTCAATCCCTGGATTGGAAAGATCCCCTGGAGAAGGGAAAAGCTACCCACTCCAGTATTCTGGCCTGGAGAGCTCCATGGACTCTAGAGTCCATGGGGTTGCAAAGAGTCGGACACTACTGAGCGAACTTCACTTTCACTTTTTCTTTCTAAATCTCAGTGACTTAACACAATAGACTTCACTGTTTCTCACCTGGGCTAATGATCCATCATGGATCAACTGGGATCTTCTTTATGCTGTCTTGATGGACCCTCTGCTACCTGGATCATCATCATTAACTTGTTGTAAGGGGACAGGAAAATGATGAACAGGATTTTATAGGCTCAAATCAAGAAGTGACATGTTACTTTCATTTACACTTCATTGGCTCAAACCAGCCACATGGCCACACCTAACTTGAAGACAATGGGAAGGTACAGTCCTCCCGTAGTCCCCAGAGGTGAGCTGTAAACATTGGTGAATAGCTTTTAATGACCACCATTGGGAGGAAATATCCACTAGGGAGTTTGGATTTGATCTCAAAGGAAAAGAAAACAGCCAAGATTTGAAAGAGGGAGAGACACACTTAGAACTGAGTTTACATGGAAGTGGGGTAGAGTGGAGCATTTTCCTTTGCCCTGTAGAGGCTTTTTCTCTCTCTCTGCTGTTCTGATCTACTTGTCTGCAGGAAAAGGACACTATTTATCTACTCCCTGCTTTTTGGTGAACTTTCCAAGAATGACTACACTCTCACCATTTGCCCTGCAGTTTTGAGGGTCACTGAAATTGAGGAGATTGCAGTCAATCCATTCTTAACCAGGTCTAAGCTCTGCCTAGCTTTTATCAGGAACAAAGCTCCTGTGTTTATCTCCATCTGACTTCTGAACTTATTTCATCAATTACTTGGTTCCCAACTTAGTCAGGAAGAGAGGCTTTCTCCACAGACGTTCTCAAATTCCAAAGTAGATTAAAAGGAGAGAAAGGAAGAGGAAGGTAGACCAATAAAAGGGTGTGCATGAAGGTTAGACAGGATAAAAAAAAAGAAAGGTAAAAATAGTGTGGATAAAAGGAAGGATTTGAGAGAGATCTCTGACTGAGCAGAATGTGGGCTCAAAGGGGAGCTCAGGAGCTGGGCTGCCCCAGGCTCCAATCCCCAAAAAGTAAGAAGTAAGACCTCTGGGGAGTTGCTTTTCCTTCTTCTGCTTCATTGGCCAGCTCTGCATAATGGAGGCAATCTTACTAGAATCCAAATTGTATTTTATGAGAAATAAATGACTGAAACCAGTGCAAGTGTTTAGCATAGTCTCTGACATATTAACCACTTGATAAACAGTTGAGGCTGTTGTAGTTTTGCACTTACGCACTTGGCCCACCATATCTGTATTATGCATGCCCAGATTCAACGAACTTTCCAATCCATGGTTGGCTGCCTCTGCAGATACAGAACCTGATGATGTGTATCACACCATTTCAGTTTCAGTGAGGGACTTGAGCATCCCTGGATGCTGACCCAGAGCCAGTCCTTCGTGGATACTGAGAGAGGACTGGAGAAGTGATGACTTATTTGGATTGAGCGTGCATGAAGACACTTGAATTCTCTAAGAGTGAAACACCAATCCTGACTTTCGTTTGTCTCATCTTTTGCCTCTTGTCACTAAAATCAAATTCTTCTTGATAAAGAGATTTGGTGACTCAGACCAGATGAATGGAGCTAATACATTTCTTCATATTTTTCTTCCTCTTGCCTTTCATGTGGTTCAAATTCTATTTGTCTTTGGATATTTAATAAGCTTTTTCTTATTTTTCATTCTCACTAAGCTGGTTTTGTTATTATTATAAATTTGAATTCTTTCAACTACCTTGGGTTGGCCAAGTTATAATATCTCTATAGGTCTGTAACTGATTATTTTATTTCCTAAGGCTGGTGGTTCAAGGGGATAAAATGATGGCTTGCAGGATTATTCCGTGCTCTAAACTGGAGTGTAGGAGGTATTTCCCAATATTCTCTTAATGTAAATGGAACCAGATTTATTTTCATGTGAGAAAAATTGGATGGAAATTTACTTTTTTGAGAGAATTTGTCTTTAATTCACATATATTGATTATATTTTATTGCTCCAAAATGCCCTCTAGGTCTTTCAGATGCAAATCTGAGACTGTGGCAAAAATCAACATTCTGTTTGTGGGGCTAAAAATAATATTGTGGGATATTTTAGGCTGAGGTCCCTGGAGGAAAACTCTGAGAGAGAAGTTTATATACTAAGCAGTGCTCTTAGGAGCAAATCTGCAAGGAAGTGAGGGAAACTGAATTGGGCTTATAAGGAAGTTGAAATGTGATATAATTACAACACAGGCTTTAGGTAAATCCCATGAGGATCTCAGAAGCAAGGACAACCTTGCAGAGATATCCTCAAATGAGACAAGTGGTCTCTGTACCCTGACATCAGCCAGTATTTAGATATGGTTGGAATCAGGGAGCAGGGCAAGATATCAGGGCAGGCTGCTTTATTTCAGGGCAGTTCCCAGGGAAGGACATATCTATGAGCCCACAGAAGTCACCATTCCCAGAAGGGGACAATGAGTACCTTAGTTCTGAAGAGGGCGCCTGGTACTCTGTATGCCCTAGTAACCACTATGTGGGGGTATTTCTTAATGATTACAACAGCATTTGAAATGCTAGAAAATACTGGTTGAATTATTTTTCTCTGTGTGTAATCGTATTAGTTTCCTAGGGCTGCCATAACAAAGTACCACATATTTGGCAGCTTAAAACAACAGAAACCTATCATCTCACAGTTCTGGAGGTTGGATGTCCAAAATCAAAGTGTTGGCAGGGCCATGCTCTCTTTAAAGACTCTAGGGGAATATCCTTCCTACTTTTTTTTCCCCCTAGCTTCTAGTGTTTGCTGGTAATCCTTGGTGTTCCTTGCCCTATACATGCATCATTCCAATCTCTACCTGTCATCACATGGCATTTTCCCCATATATTTTTGTGTCCAAATTTTTCTCTTTTTGTAAGGACATGTTATTGGATTAAGTTGCATCTTAATTCAGTATGACTTCTTCTTAACTTGATTACATTTTCAAGGACTTACTTTCAAATAGGTCCATACTCTATATATTCCTGGGGTTGCTAAGTCACTTCAGTCATGTCAGACTCTTTGCAACATTATGCCTTCCAGATTCCTCTGTACATGAGATTCTCTAGACAATAATACTGGAATGGGTTGCCTCCTTCAAGGGATCTTCCCCACCCAGGGATCAAACCCATGTCTCTTGTGTCTCCTGCATTGGCAGATGGGTTCTTTACCACTAGTGCCACCTGGGAAGCCCATTCCTGGGGTTAGGACTTCAATACATCTTTTGAGGGGACATAATTAAACCCATAACAGCTACTAAGAGACATTAATTCATCTCTTGGACCATTATCCTGACCACACCACCCCATCTTGCTCACAGAGGCATAAATGAAGATGCTATCTCTACTTACATTGTTCTTTTTCAGGCTTCCCCATCTCTTTCTTGATTAATGTAATAACTTCTGTGCCGTTCTCACTCCAGTCCTTCTGTCTCTATCTACCCTCATTATCCACAAAAGACTCTTCTAGCGCCCAGTTTCAATTGTGTAGCTCTGTTGCTCAAAATCTATCCTTAGGCTTTCAGTTCAGTTCAGTCGCTCAGTTGTGTCCAACTCTTTGCGACCTCATGAATCGCAGCACACCAGGCCTCCCTGTCCATCACCAACTCCCGGAGTTCACTCAGACTCACGTCCATCGAGTCCATGATGCCATCCAGCCATCTCATCCTCGGCCATCCCCTTCTCCTCCTGCCCCTAATCCCTCCCAGCATCAGAGTCTTTTTCAATGAGTCAACTCTTTGCATGAGGTAGCCAAAGTACTGGAGTTTCAGCTTTAGCATCATTCCTTCCAAATAAATCCCAGGGCTGATCTCGTTCAGAATGGACTGGTCAGATCTCCTTGCAGTTCAAGGGACTCTCAAGAGTCTTGTCCAACACCACAGTTTCAGTTAGCTATATTATGAAATCTACACTCTTAGTTTGATATTCAAGGTCCTGTGTGACCTCATCCTGCTGACCTGAACAGCCTCATCTCAGATGTATGTTTGCTTTGTACTTTACACTTAAAAATATTTAGTTGCTTGTGTGTGCATAGACATAATAGGCATCCAGAAAATGACAGTTCACTCTACCCTGTCTGCAGTTTACAAAAAGACTTTTCTCCTCCAAAGGTGTAGTGAAATTCTTCTACCTAGTGATGTAGGTATTTTCATAGCTAATAAATGTAGTTGATGAAGATGCTGACAGAGAAGACAGATATGTAACCGCATAATGGCAAAGTTAAGAGTCACAGCCAAATTTCCAATAGGCAATCCTTCCTGACATGTCTTGTCTGTGCAGCTCACACTTACAAACTTGACTGCCCATATATTTAAACTTGTCACCTGTTTCCCATATCAACTCTCTTTGCAAGCTGCAAAGGTTGAACTTAGGGGACAAATCTCTCCTATATTATGCCAGAAACAGAAGCAGCTGTGGAGCAAGAAATAGATTTTCTCAAGTTGGGAATACAGTGAACATTTGGGGTAGGATGAAAATGCATTTGGTCTATGAGAGGCTGTATTGTTCTCTAACTGCTTCCTTACAAAAAGATTGATATACACCAGTAAATGTCCTGACACTGTACATCAGAAAGTCACAGTTGGCCCTGGGAATTGAGTAAAAGCATCGGTTTATGTCTATGTTTCTTTAAAATGCAGCTGTATGAGTCAAAGGTGCTATGCCAGGTGTTACAGAGGTTTCCATGACAACTTCATCTTTATTTTCCTTCTTGAATAGCGCTGCTAAATGGTGACTTTGAGGCAATATTCATTTAAGATTCTCCGTTTAAAAGATTCTGATCCATTATACACTACATTTATACATCTCCAAGTAAAGAGGAGAATCTAACAATATCTTGAGGAATTGGGTAAAATAGATTTTCAGCTAATTTCAACTACTTATTAACCTTGTTCTACTATGACTATTATTACTGGAGTGATTCTGCGCTTACTTTAACTCTAAACTTGGTTTTTCTTTGATAGAATTCACTGAAGATATTTTAGACCCTCACTATATCATGAAGCAGACATTTCTAGAAATTATATCCAGAAAAACTAGGTCATGATCATTGGGAAATGAGGTAGAAAGTATTGCAATATTTAAGCAGTCAAGATGGTATGTCTAGAAAAGTGGAGCTAGAGCAGGTTTCTTTGTATTAGTCATGTTTCATGTTTCACAGGCCATAAGAAGGATTTGGAATGAGTTAAGCATGACAACAGATTCCCTGGTGGCTCAGACGATAAAGGATCTGCCTGCAATGTGGGAGACACAAGTGCAATGTGAGAGATCTGCCTGCAACGTGGGAAACCCGAGTTTGATCCCTAGGTTGGGAAGATCCCCTGGAGGAGGGCATGGCAACCCACTCCAGTATTCTTGCCTAGAGAATCCCATGGACAGAGGGGTCTGCTGGGCTATAGTCCATGGGGTTGCAAAGAGTCAGACACGACTGAGGGACTAAGCACACATAGCGCAAACATGATAACCGATCTCAGAGTCTTGGGTGGTGTTAACTGCTCATTTTTTGTGACAATACCATGAAACAAAATTATGAAAATGGGCTTCTCTTTGACAAAGACTTTCTGCAAAGATCTTTTTCCCCAAGCAGCTGCTATTCTTCTTGGTCAATGTTTTCTTCTAAGACCAGTCCTTCATCAGTTTCTGAATTGCAGCCATCTGCCTCCAGTTGTAACTAAGAGTATGGGTAGCTGCTGCTGCTGCTGCCAAGTCACTTCAATCATATCTGACTCTGTGCGACCCCCTAGACGGCAGCCCACCAGGCTCCCCTTCCCTGGGATTCTCCAGGCAAGAACACTGGAGTGGGTAGAGCCATGGACAAAAGACCAGGTGACATGATTCTTATTAGAAATCAGCCACTCATCAGTTCTGTGGCTCAGACAAGTGAGTCGCATTTATAAAACTGAACTAATAATAGTTCTAGACTCTGACCTTTCAAAGTAGCAACTGAACTGAACATTAAGCGATTTCATCCAAGAATGTCATACTTGCATTTACTGTGTTGGTGGTTAGTACTTGCCTAGTCATTAGGTTTGACTTCACCTTTCAAGCTTCAGGTTCCTCCATTTTAAGTCGGGGTAAAAACAGCACCTACCACAAGGAGCATCGGGAAGATTAAATACAATAATGAACAGAGAGCATGTAGTGCGGTAGTTACTGCTTCACCATAGGTGTTATAACTTTTCTTGAATACACAAATGGAAACGTCTGGTGAGCAGTCACTTTGTTTGAGGCTCTTTTTGAGTCACTGGGGCTAAAGAGGACTCAGACATGATCTGAGTCTTGGTGGAGGATGAAAACACAACACTCGTAACTGGCCTTGTCAATGACCACTGCCTTCACTGGGCATTTAGCTTATTTGCAAATATTATTAAAGTAAACAGTGCTCCAGCAGACGTCTTTATGTGTAAGCACTGAGTTCGTTTCAGATTGTGGGTCACTAAACTAGATTCCTGAAAGTGGAATTGGTGAATGAAAGGGTCTGATTCACACCACACCAGAGACAAGTCTGGGGGTCATGAGAGTACTGAAAAGGGCAGACCTCACTGGACTTGAGCTGCTAGAAGAAAACAGTGAGTAAAGCCTTCTGGTTGAGTCTGAAATGATGAGATAACAGCAATACCAAGAATAATGGGACTCAGGCGCTATTATTATTGCTCTTATTCTACAAATGAGGAAATCAAGTTGGAAAAGACACAGAAATCTGCACAAGATCCTTTAGCTAGCATGGGGTGGAGTTAGGGTCTGCTCTTCAATTCTGTTCACTGTGGTTGAGGGGAAAGAAAGAGAGTGGGAAGTAGATGGAAAAAGAAGAAAAGAGAAAGAAACTCTAAGCAGAAGGAACTGCATGAGCAAAGATGAGAAGGTCTTAAAGTCATGTAGTTCTGAAATGTAGGAGACTTTCATGGTTGTGAATAGTAGGGATAGACCCTGCTGAGATCCCTCCAGAGAATGACTCATTGTGTCCAAAATGTTTAAGTATTAGTTTTAAATATCCCAACTAAACCCACTTCAGGTACTTTGAAGGGCTTTTGTTCAGAGAACTAGAGACAGGTACTTTGAAAAATGTGAGATTCTACAAAAATATTTATGACTATTGCTCAAATGAGGATAAATTGGAAGGGATTCAATTTATACTTAATTTAATTAATTCATTTTGACTTGTCCATATGGTTCTTTCAGTAGCTGCTAGCATGCTCCTGGCTAGTGAAAAATCATTTTGTGGATGGAATATCTGCTGCTTTTTGGGCCTACATAAAACTGTGCTTTATGAACAGCATTTCTTATCTTTTAATTATGTTCCAAGGTAGGTGTTTTCAACCTGTACAGGTGAGTAAATTGAGCTCAGACATATTGGAGGGCTTTTCCCAAGACTGCCAGGCAAGGCCTGGTAGGACTGATGTTTGAGCCATCCAATGGAGAAGGCGATGGCACCCCACTCCAGTACTCTTGCCTGGAAAACCCATGGATGGAGGAGCCTGGTAGGCTGCAGTCCAAGGGGTCACTAAGAGTCAGACACGACTGAGTGACTTCACTTCACTTCACTTTGAGCCATCCAAACCTGTCCTCAGAGTCTATGATGTGATAGTCCAGAAGACAGGTAAGAAAATAGTAAGAAAATAGGTTCTCAGAGTAAACCAGAGAAGGAATTGGGATGTCTCTAGTTTCTCCCATGAGCCTAAATTGCCTCTCTGCCCCTCACACCACAAAGTCTAAAAATGACACCTTAACAGGCTTCCCTGGTCGCTCAGACTACAAAGAATCTGCCTGTAAAGCAGGAGACCCAGGTTCTGTCTCTGGGTTGGGAAGATCTCCTGGAGAAGAAAATGGCAACCCACTCCAGTGCTCTTGCCTGGACAAGTCCATGAACATAAGAGCTTCACAGCTACAGTCCATGGGGTCACAGAGTCAGACAACTGAGCAACTCACGCTAACAATGTATTTTCCAGCCTTCAAATTTCCTTGCATGTCACTTCTTGTAAACAGTACTATAACACTGCTCTGCTCCCATGATTAACATCCTCCCTTAACCACTCTCACAGTCAAGGCAAGGTGGGCTCTTTGTCCATTCACTCCATGTCTCCTCCATAGGCTGGCACTTCCATCTACCTGGCTGAGGGTCTAATTCTTGTGGCAGCCCAGTGATGTTTGCATCATGTGCTATATTTTATAAGACAGTAAGTTAGTAAAGAACAAAGCTGGGATTTAAAGTCTGACCAGCTGATTTCAAAATATATGTTTATAAAAATCCTCAGAGATCATAAGGAATCCTGAGATATGTGTGGTATTCATATGTATACTACTTGTAACAGATAAAAGCACCAGACAAAAGCCAGATAAGAGTAATGCTTCACTGCCTTACTTTCTAGGAGATAAAGCAGTGTTTTTTTCTTTCATTCAAGGATGGAGGCAAAGGGTCCTATTTCTGTTCAAGGGGAGCCCTTCTTTCCCTCTGGAAGAAGTGAAGAAACAGATAAGATGGAGAAAGACCCAGATCATCCCCATATCTAGCCTCTAAGCTTGAGCCTCATTTAGTGGCAAACCAAGACTGAACGTGCATGAAAGGTGATTCTTGACCAGCAGGAACTGTGATGCAAGAATAGGAAAAATGCGACCAAGAACCCCACTTCCCAAAAGGGTAGAAAAGAGAAATGCAGTTTACTATGTCTATGCTGAGCTGCCATTGCTCATGACTCTGGATTCTGTGACCAATAAAAACTCACATCTCCCCAAAGTTTCACTTAGTGTCATCATCTTTATGTAACAAACTGCAAGCCTGCAGTTCAGTTCAATTCAATTCAGTCATTTGGTCGTGTCCAACTCTTTGTGACCCCATGGACTGCAGCATGACAGGTTTCCCTGTCCATCACTAACTCCCAGAGCTTATTCAAACTCATGTCCATTACAACAGTGATGCCATACAACCATCTCATCCTCTGTCGTCCCCTTCTTCTCCCACCTTCAATCTTTCCCAGCATCAGAGTCTTTTCCAATGAGTCAGTTCTTTGCATCAGGTGGACAAAGTATCAGAGTTTCAGATTCAGCATCAGTCCTTCCAATGCACATTCCTTTAGGATGGGCTGGTTGGATCTCCTTGCAGTCCAAGGGATTCTCAAGAGTCTTCTCCAATACCACAGCTTAAAAGTATCAATTCTTCAACGCTCATCTGTTTTTATAGTCCAACTCTCACATCCATACATGACTACTGGCAAGCCTACAGTACCAACAATTAATTCATAAATGACAATGAAAAAGCATGTTGTCATAAGAACAATCAAATATGACTTCAAATCCTGGCTCTGCTACTGACTTGCTTCCTTGGGCGAGTGATTAAGCTCTTGGGGCTTCAGTTTCCTCATATGTAAAATGAAGATAATATTTGCCTTGGGAACTTGTTGTATAGGATAGTGTATGTGAAATGTCTACCATTGTACCCAGTGAGCCCTCAGTGGTCAACAGGTGGCAATTGTGATTTCTGAGATGAAGGATCTTTGTGTCTACACAATATTTTCCCAATTTGTTTGGTTATTTGAATAAAGAATTAAGTTGATTTTGGGGAAGAGATTTTTGATGTCATGGCATCCCATAGGTGACATTCACCCTCCATTACCTATTCCTGTCCCCTGCACACAGTTAGCAGAATAAAAAAGCCTTATTTAGAACCCCAGTTACCTCATGCTAATATGGGGATTTGGGCAAATTTCTGGACCTTTTATCACTCTGTTCCTTCATCTGTAAAATATCAATAACAAAAAATAGCACCTACTTCCCACCATTCTTGGTACTGCTATCCCATATTTGGACTTGCCTAGTAGCTCAGCTGGACTTCCCAGATGGCTCAGTGGTGAAGAACTTGCCTGCAAATGCAGACACCAGAGATGTAGGTTTGATCCCTAGGTCAGAAAGATCCCCTGGAAAAGGAAATGGCACCCCACTCCAGTATTCTTGCCTGGGAAATCCCATGGACAGAGGAGCCTGGTGGGCTACAGTCCATGGAGTCCCAAGAATCAGACACGACTGAGCCAGTGAGCATGTACAGTAGCTCAGCTGGTAAAAAAAATCCACCTGCAATTCAAGAGACCCCGTTTCAATTCCAGGGTCTGAAAGATCTACTGGAGAAGGGATGGGCTACCCACTCCAGTATTCTTGGGCTTCCCTGGTGGCTCAGACAGTAAAGAATCCACCTGCAATGTGGGAGACCTGGTTTGTTCCCTGGGTTGAAAAGATTTTTTTTTTCACTGTGAGAGAATAATTTATTCAATATCTTTTTCTTCATTCATGTATCAGTTAACCTAATTTATTTCCTTGTCTATTCATTCACTCCTTCAACTATTCATTCAATAAAGAACTAAGAAGTTTAGGTTAGGCCCTGCGGAAACACAAATAACTTGGATTTGGGTTTCTCTTGGGTACTTATCTTGGATACTGGGCTTCCCTTGTAGCTCAGTCAGTAAAGAATCTGCCTGCAGTGCAGGAGACCAGGGTTCGATTCCTGGGTTGGAGAAGGAAATGGCAACCCACTCCAGTATTCTTGCCTGGAAAGTCCCATGGACAGAGGAGCCTGGTAGGCTGCAGTCCATGGGGTTGCAAGAGCTGAACATGACTGGGCGACTAACCCACCACCACCACTCATCTCGCCAGCAATGGGAAGATGCTAAGAGGAAGGGTGAACTCACAGGTGCTGTGCGAGCTGCTGTGTCAGGAACTCTCCTCTATGCAATTTCATTCCATTCCAGAATAACCCAGTGAAATAGGCATCACAGACTAGGAAACAGACTTCATTTTATCTTGTAAAGTTATGTCAGATATGCAAAGTCACACATCTGGTTAGTGATAGAGCTGAAATTTGGGTACAGACTTGCCTAATCCAATGCCTGGCTTCTTTTCAGTGTTTCATGTGTGGCCTCTGAGCACAGTCAGTGGGGTAGATGCATAACCCATACATTTTATGAAAAAGATTTTGTGGTATAAATGGGAGTATGTAAGGTCTAGTGAGTGTATTATTATTTAGCTCCATAGTAATTGGCATCTCACCCAACATCACCCTTAGCCTGGTCTGTAAAGTGAAATCCTGTCTGGTCCATCTTTAAAGTATAAGCCATCTCCCTCTCCATGTAGTTTATACATCATATTTTCATAAGCTGTCCCATTGACCTATTTTGCAGTGAACTTTTTGATCACTATGTTCTCCTCCCCCATCCTTACATCTACTTCTGTACCACCAGCCCTGTGCTAATGCTCTTCCTTCCACTGAAAACGGCCCCTTTCCTCTACTATCTATATTGAAACACTGCTGAGCAGAAGCAATCTGCCCTTCTCTGAACCTTCTTCTGTTACTTTCTTACATCATTTTTCTCTGGTTATTGTTGACTCTGTATGCCTCTTAAATTGTGCACCTGACAGTCTGTTCCTTGAAGATGACAAATGTGTATCCTTTGCCAAATTCTGTAGCTAGAAAAATATAAAGTGCCTCATTCTATCTTTGTGACTGGACTCAGTTACCTATTTGTTATCCTCAAATTTGTCCTATAAAGTGGCAGTACCTTGGCTTGCCACGTGCTTATAAAATAGATCCAGCCAGGTTGGTCTTTGACAACAAGCAAGGACTCATGGGCTTCCCTGATGGCTAGGGTGGTAAAGAATCTGCCTGCCATGCAGGGACCTGGGTTTGATCGAGCAGTACCTTGGCTTGCCACGTGCTTATAAAATAGATCCAGCCAGGTTGGTCTTTGACAACAAGCAAGGACTCATGGGCTTCCCTGATGGCTAGGGTGGTAAAGAATCTGCCTGCCATGCAGGAGACCTGGGTTTGATCGCTGGGTTGGGAAGATCCCCTGGAGGAGGGCATGGCAACCCACTCCAGTATTCTTGCCTGGAGAAGGTCATGGACAGAGGAGCCTGGCAGGCTACAGTCCATTGGATCACAAAGAGCTGGACATGACTGAGGGGCTAAGCACATGACTAAGCACACACAAGGACTGAAGCTTGGTGTACACCAAGCTCTGTGTTAAATACTGGAGATTGACTCTTCACTTGAGGAGATCAGGGTGGGAGGGTGGTAGGTGATGATTGCAAAGCCAATGATTACCACACACTATGACTTGGAGTGCCCTACGACAAGCCACCTCATTCAACCTGGGGTGGGTGACATCAGGGAAAGAGTCTCATGGAGGTGGCCTTAAGTTGAATTGTGAAGGAACAAGACATTTTATAGAGATATGAGGAAGGGGTCTGTGAACATTTAAAACAAAAGTAACAGCATATGAGGAAACTCTAGGAAGTAAGTCATTTGAAGTACTGATAGCTAAATATGGACTTGGTTTATGTAACAGTAAAGCATCAGTTCAACCACTCATTCATGTCTGACTCTTTGCAGCCCCATGGACTGCAGCACACCGGCTTCTCTGTCCATCACCAACTTCTAGAGCCTACCCAAACTCATGCTCATCTCATCAGTGAAGTAACGTTGGGTCAGAAAATGTCCAAAGATCCTCTAAAAACTTTGTATCTGAGGGATGGAACATTTCTTATACCTTTCTTCTCAATAATAACTTATCTCAAGTACAAAGTGGACTATAGAGGGAATTGGTATTTTTCTAGGAGCCAGCGTGAGGAATCCCACCCGTGGCAAATGTCATGAGGAAGGAGGCCTGACATACGCAAAGGTGGAATCAGGCCTCAGGGGGTCCCCCTGGACTTTCTCAAGCATCTGCCCCCAAAACCACAGTCTGCTTGCCTTACTGCATTATGCTTTTTGCTTACGTTTCTGACATTAACAGGGGCTATCCCCGACCACCTTTCTCTGGAGAAAATCAACTTAAGGCTCTAGCTAATAAGTCTCCTGGACATGAGAGGAATATTTCAAATCAAATCCCCTCTGTTAGCATTCTAGCTTGCTTGGCAGGTTTATCCAGACTCTTGTAGCTATGCATACGATTGTTCACAGCCTCCCAACTGTGAGAGGCATGGGAAGCCTAAAACATAGAGCCTTTCAAAGAGTTAAAAGTTACTAGAGTAGTGCTGGTGTAGGACTTCATTACTGGGCCAATGCTTGTTGCTAAGTTCCCACATCACTTATCTGCTGTGCACCTGGGAGTGTGTCAGTTAACATAGTTGGAATGTAAGGAAACCAAATAGTAGCCTTGAAATTAACCACATCAGACCTTTGAGCTAATTGGTTCTTTCGTTTTTGTAACTTACTGCACCTTTGCTCTGTGAGAAATGTAACTTTGTTTGATACTTTCTGAGGCTGGCATAGATTAGAAATATAAAGAAAAAACACTTTGAGGGAAAATAAGTTTTCTGGTTGAGCAGCCTTTTTTCAAAAGAGGGTCATAAAATGTTTCATAGGCCTCCAAGGCCAGAAGATAATGTACACAACATCATTTGTGGGAAAGGTATAAAAGTCCCTTTTGAAAATAAAGTAATGGGCCTCTCTCAAAGAAGCTTGGTCACCTTGTGTCTTCTTTTCTTTCTTGCTCTCTCTTACTCTCTTTTCCAGGCTGATCCCTTGGAGCATAGAGGCTCCCTGCATTCACTTATATGCCCAGGTTTCTAAGACCTGAACGGGAAGACGGGAAGACGTTCTGCATTTTCTCTCCCTCAGGAGACTGAGAGGGCACTTGTGGCCTCTGTGAACATGGCAAGCTCCTTGTCTTGGGGCTTTATTGGCTTTCTATGTAAACAAAGAAATATCAGCATCTTTCTCTCCTCTGTTTTCTTACCTACAACATTCTTTTCTTATCTCTCTCTAAATCAATTGCTGACTCCATCCCTGCTTCGAATTACCCTGGATCCACCGGGGCTGAACCCCGGCAATATTTAATCTCCATCCTTTCTAAACTCTTTCAGAGTTTTCATGAGGCTAGCTCTAGACACCTTTCTCAGATTTGGGAGTTTAAAATCTTGTGTGAAGGACTAGTTCAGAATCTGTAGAGGACTTGCCTACTTAAGCATTCTGGGGAAAGAAAACCACTTTTCATCAAAATCAATGTTTTCATATCCTATCTCATGTATTTTGGGCTTCCCTGGTGGCTCAGAGGGTAAAGTGTCTGCCTACAGTGTGGGAGACCTGGATTCAATCCCTGGGTTGGGAAGATCCCCTGGAGAAGGAAATGGCAACCCACTCCAGTACTCTTGCCTGGAAAATCCCATGGACAGAGAAGCCTGATATGCTACAGTCCATGGGGTCACAAAGAGTCAGACACAACTGAGTGACTTCATTTTCACTTTCACTTTTATCTCATGTATTTAGACTTTTTTTTAAAAATGAGATTATGTTCTAATTCCAGGATCTCAGGGTAAGTAGAAGTGTTGAATGCTAATGCTTTCAAAATAACTCCAGAATCATACTTGCTTTAAGACAGAAAAAAAAAAATTCCTACTGAATTACATATTATAAAAGGTGCCATTGGGTTTTGTCAGTGGGAGCACCTGGTTAAAACTGCTATTTCTAGGTAAATATGGTGAGCAGAACCTTGACCACGCTTACCAGTTGGCAAAGTTCCTTGTCTGTTGCTTTCAATAGCTAATACCTTTAATTCCCACAGTCCTAAGAGCTTCCCATTAACTCTGGCAGCTCAGCAGGTTTGCTCCAGAAAATGATAGCTTTGAGATTTGAGCTCAAATCTGTGTGACACCAAGACCAGTGCTCTTTCTGCCACATCACTCCTTGTGGTGGACATAGTTTTTGCCCGCCCATACTTTATTCTTTCTTCTTCTGATGACAGCAATTTGATTTCCCTCTGGGGACCCATCTCCATTTCAAACACAGTTTGCTGATTTTGGTGGGATTATAAAACTGAGCCCTGGAAAGGTTGTGTGCCCCATGCCTGGTCAGTCAGTACCTCGCGTTTCACCTGGCCATGGGAATTGGCTCAGGAATTGCCCTGGGATCCAGGCCAGCCCAGCGAGATACAGCCTGAGATTTTGATGAAACTATTGTGAAAGGGACATTGTTTTCCCCCTGAAATTGTTAGTTGTAAAGATGCTCTAAGGCTTGAGTGCCAACTGGTCCTGGTTTGCCTGAGACTCTAGCACTGAAAGTTTCCCATGATGGGAAGCCCCTCATCCTCCCCCTTCTCTCAGACTAGGACTCCTGGTTACCCTGGTGGAGAGACATCAAGTCCTAATGGAAACATTTAACCTTCTGGACCGACCCACGTTGATGCCTGACTACACATTGATTTTTCTGTTATACAGAGTGATGCAAGCCAGAAAGAAAAACACAACACAGTATACTAACACATATATATGGAATTTAGAAAGATGGTAACGATAACCTGGCTGGTTGTTCTAATGAAAGTGTTGTCAGAATCCCAAGGCAGAAAATGTCACGGAGAGTTTAAACTTTAACTGCATCTTGAGTGAAGTTCAAGATTTGAGTTGTATTAGGAAGAGAAGGAGGCAGAGAAAAAAGAGCTCACTGAACAAGAACGAAAAATGTTCAGTCAAAAATAATGCTTCTCCCTAAACGATAACATCAATAAGACCGTATAAATTAATTTAACCTTTAGGTTGTTAATTCAGGAAGGACCTTGGAAGATAGTCACAAAGGTTCATGAGCTGTTTTTAAAATTACCATGCATCAATTATGAGACTGAACAGGTTATCGCAAGAGGCGTGTGCCTTTGCTTTGGCATGGAGTCCTAGCAGCATTTTCCTTCTGATTGACAGGCTCATAAGCCTTTGATTAGCCACTGTTGCTCCATAGAGGCAGTTAATTGAGTAGATAGGATCTTTTGAAAAAGTCTGTGAAGGTCGAGGAGTCTCAAAGGTAGTCTTGGTGCTGATAGGTTGAAAGCATTATGAATCACCTTATAGGATTTGAAGTCAGATAGATTTGGATTCAAAATTACACATGAACTGTGTGACCTGGGGTTAACAATTTGATTTTTCTGAGCCTAGTTACCTTCCTGGTTAAATGAATAAGATGTATATTTTTAAATGAGTTCCTGTATGTGAGGCCCTGGCCATAGCAGGAGTTCAACCTGATGGTTCCTTTCCCCTTCTTTGGTCATCAGCTTATAAAACAAAGAGGTTGATTTTACAGTCACCTTTACCTGGAAGATTCTTCTTGTGTATCTCCAGGAATGGAAAGCTCACTATCTTACAAAGTGACTCAATCTGGAATGGCTCAGATGGCTAGACATTATCTCCTTATTTTGAGCTAATGTCTATCTCCTTGGACTTTTTCTTACTGATTCAAGTTATGCTCTCTGTAGTTATTTGAGGAAGTCTAATTTTTTATTAATTATGAGAGTCAGTATTTGATAACAGCATTCATTGCAATAACGTCTGGATGTAGTAAGGGTGATGTGTCATAATAATAATACAAGAGCTCAGGACAGTAGTTGGATGTGTGGTAAGCCCTCAGCAGAAGGTAGCTCATCAGACTTTGGGGCTAAAAGGCAAATCCCAGCTCTGCTACTTGTTATACGTGAGACTTGGGGCAAGTTACTTAACTTTTTTAACCTCAGTATACTTCACTATAAAGTGAGGATAAATATACTTTATAAAGTTGTTTTGTTGTTGTGTAGTTGCTACATCTTTGACTACCTTATGGACTGTAGCCCCCTTATGGACTGTAGCCCGCCAGGTCCTTCTTCAGTCCAAAGGATTTCCAAAATAAGAATACTGAAGCGGACTGCCTTTCCCTTCTTCGGGGCATCTTCCTGACCCTGGGATTGAACCCATGTCTCCTGCATTGTCCAGCAGATTCTTTACCGCTGAGCCACCAGGGAAGCCCAAAGTTGTTTTGAATCAGTTCTAAGTGAAAGGGATCGTTACAGTTAACACAAATTATGTCCCTTACACAGTTAAATTTGCCATAAGATTCAGGAGAAACGTAGGAACCCAATGCTTTCTAAGGGATTCAGAACCAAAGGGAATGAACCCTCAATAAGTAAGACATGGTATTTAGAAGACAATGGGTCAAACTGTAAAGGGCTAGAAAAGGAACAGTCTAGACAGGAAAAGGAAGAGGGGGACCCTAAAAATGTGGGTTCCTTGAAAGACAGGGGCTTATTAGAATACTTAATGTGATAAAAATTAAAAAAATTTTGACTTATTGCTTATAACAAATTGCAAGCAGAAAATGATACTTAGAAACTATTGGAACAATATAAAACTGTACAAAAAATAATCATGGCATACTGCTGCTGCTGCTGCTAAGTTGCTTCAGTTGTGTCTGACCCCATAGATGGCCTCCACCAGGCTCCCCAGTCCCTAGGATTCTCCAGGCAAGTAACACTGGAGTGGGTTGCCATTTCCTTCTCCAATGCATGAATGTGAAAAGTAAAAGTGAAGTTGCTCAGTCGTGTCCGATTCTTTGCGACCCCGTGGACTGCAGCCTACAAGGCTCCTCCGTCCATGGAATTTTCCAGGCAAAAGTACCGGAGTGGGTTGCCGTTGCCCTCTCCTCATAGTATATTAGTTGGCACTGAAGCAAGAAAATTTAATACAGTCATAGTAATGTTGTTTCCCATCGAAAGATAGTGATGGAAGCATATTTGGGTGATGGAGAAAGAAAATGTGAGGGTGAAAGTGTCAATGAGCTAATCCTCATCTAGCTTAATAGGTGATAAATAACTAATGTTTATAACAGACTATTGAAGACATAGAAGACTGGAATATGGAGGCAACTATCAAAATAAATAGCTAAAATATTAATAATTAAAAGTTGCTGTCTCTTGGAAGTAGAACTGGAAATTAGGAAGGGACATGAAGCATTCATTTATTCACTTAAAATTATGTATTTTCTCACCATGCTTGCAGTAGTGTTCTCGACACAGGATATACATCAACGGATAATGTAGTCAGAATCTCTGCCCTTAGAGGCTTTACCATCTGGTTAAGAAAACAGACAGGCACATGGACAAGTAGACAATATCAGATAATGACAAGGACGATAAGAAACAGAGTAAGGGAACAATGATGGGGGACAGTGCATGTTATTTTAAATGCAATGGTCAGGAAAGACCTCTCTTTGAAAGGGTGGCACTTGAACTTGAAGAAATCAGGAATGGGCCCGAGAAAGACCTGGAAGAAAACCTTCCTGATAGAGAGGCATAGAGCTGAGATGGTGGTGAATATAGCATATTTGCAGAAGAGCAAGAAGGCTAGCATGTCTGACTGTAAGAACAGAGAGACATGCATGAGATTAATTGGGAAAAGTAGCTATGGGCCATATCCTGTAAGCCTTGTATGCTTTATGGTGTTTGGATTTTATTTCCTGTGAACAGAAGAAATTGGCATCATAACTCATCTGCTTTATGTTTTTAACAGTCTCTTTGGCTGCTGCATGCAGAATGGGCTGTAGAACTCAAGAGGATTTAAGGAGACCACCTGGGCAGGGGCAGAAATTTTTTCAAGGAAAAGACAAGAGTGGCTTGAACCATTGAGGTAACAGAGGAGATGGAGGACATAGGTCAGGTTCTGCATGTGTTTGGAAGGTTCAGAAAAATGGATGGCAATTTCTAGTGGCTCACATGATGGGTGTCAGAGGAAAAGAAGAGTTGGAAATGACTCCAAGGTGTTTTGGAATTGTTATTGAGGTGGGACATTCAGAAAAGTAAGATCATGGCATCCAGTCCCATCACTTCATGGCAAATAAATGGGGAAACAAATGGAAACATTTGGGGGGGGTTCCAAAATCACTGCAGATGGTGACTGCAGCTATGAAATTTAAAAAGGCTTAACCCTTGGAAGAAAACCTATGATCAGCCTAGGCAGCATATTAAAAAGCAGAGACATTACTTTGCCAACAAAGATCCATCTAGTCAAGGCTATGGTTTTTCCAGTGGTCATGTATGGATATGAGAGTTGCACTATAAAAGCTGAATGCTGAAGAATTGATGTGTTTGAACTGTGGTGTTGGAGAAGACTCTTGAGAGTCCCTTGGACTGCAACAAGATCCAAGCAGTCCATCCTAAAGGAAATCAGTCCTGAATATTCATTGGAAGGACTGATTCTGAAACCCCAATACTTTGGCCACCTGATGGGAAGAACTGACTCACTGGAAAAGACCTTGATGCTGGGAAAGATTGAAGATGTGAAGAGAAGGGGATGACAGTGGGTGAGATGGTTGAATGGCATCACCAATGCAATGGACATGAATTTGAGGAGGCTCTTGGAGTTGCTGATGGACAGGGAAGCATGGTGTGTTGCAGTCCACGGGGTTGCAAAGAGTCAAACACAACTGAGTGACTGAACTGAATTGATAGTATTTCTGGGGAGAAAAATCAGAAGTTTAGTTTCAGACACATTATGTTTGAAATACCTTATTAAAGAATTGTTTTACTTCGTTGGCATTTTGGAGTTATTTGATATCTTAACACTGTGTGCTTTATGCATGCTAAGTTGCTTCAGTCAAATCAGACTCTTTGTGACCCTGTCAACTGTAGCCCGCCAGGCTCCTCTGTCCATGGGATTCTCTGGGCAAGAATACTGGAGTGGGTTGCCATTTCCTCCTTCAAGGAATCTTCTCAATCCAAGGATTGAACCTGTGTCTCTTTTGTCTCCTGCATTGAGAGGCAGGTTCTTTACCACTAGTGCCACCTGGAAACCCTCAACTATCCGTTTGCTGTAAATTTGAACTGCATTCTAGAAAAGGCAGGCAAGAAAAATTTGCAAGAGGAAATACACATGCACACATACACACCAGCATTCCCTTTGGGTGGACAGTTGCTCAGATCATATTCTCTGAAGCCATGAGGTTTTATGATGATATTCACAAGAGGCTTTATCTCCAGGGAAGAGAAAATTCCTTGGTCACTTGCTGAGGAAGTCTACGTGCTTCCCAAGGTCTCACTGCAGCCTCTGCGAGCGTCCAGAGGAAGGACAAGCTCTGTGGAGAATTCACTGCAAGTCTGGGTGGGGTTTTCCTGAAGGATTGGAAAGGTCCTATCTCTTCCTTGTCAAGATCAGTCCCATCCCTCTCATGCTTAGAGTTGTCTGGATATTACCCACTGACGTAGGAAATGATAACTTCTAGCACATAATCCAAGAAGTGCTTCTTGACCATTCATTTTCCTGGGAGTTTTTTCTTGCCATTCTGATAATCTGCTCCCATGCACCTCCTGTCCAGCCTTTTATTTTCAATTTCTTAAAGGTGGAAAACTACATATAACATAAGAGCTTCCATCCTTACCATTCGTAAGTGTGTATTTCACTGGCATTACCTATATTTAGATAGTTGTTATATAGTTATATATATATAGTTATATGTATATATAGTTATATATATATATATATTACATAATTACATTTATATAGTTGTTAAGCATCACCATCATCCATCTCCAGAACTACTTTTAGCTTGCAAACTTAAACTCTGTACCCACTGAACAATAGTTAACTTCTCTACTATTGCCAAGCTACCTAATCCTGGCCTTAATTCTGTCAGTTGTTTCACTTATTTTGATAGTCTGTTATTATGTGTGTAAGATTTTGTAATTGTTTTATCTTCTTGCTCCATTGAACATTTTATTAACATAGGCCCTTCCTTGTCACCTGTCTTTTGATTTATCATCTATTTAGTCCCTCTCCTCTGTTTCGGTTACTATTTGCATGAAAATTTTTTTTCTGTCCTTTCACCTTTAACTTGGCTGGATGTGTCTTTAGATCTAAGGCAAGTTTATTATAGAAAACATAGAGTTGGATCCTTTTTTAAAAAAAATACATTCAGCCAATCTATGTCTTTTGACTGGTGAGTTTAATCAATTTACAGTTAAAGTAGTTACTGATAGGGAGGTACTTGCTATTACTATTTTGTTGTTTATGTGTGTGTGCTTGGTAGCATTTTTGTCCCTCATTTCCTCTCTTACTATCTTCCTTTGTGTTTAGTTGATTTATTGTAGTGAAAAGTTTTAATTCCCTTCTCATTTCCTTTTGTGTATAATGTATTTTTTGTTGTTTTCACAGGGATTACATTTAACTTCATGAAATTATATCATTCTAATTAAATTTATACTAGATTAACTTCAATAACATATACAAACTCTTCTCATTTACAGCTTTGTACTTAGCCCTTTTCAAGTTTGATGTACATCTTTGTACACTGTGTGTCCAAAAACATATATTCATAAAATTTTAAATGTATTCATTTGTTAAATTACAGAGAAAGCGCAATGTGGAGTTACAATAGAAAGTTTTAATAACACTATTAATAGCCTTCAAAATTGTCCCTTTATTTCCTTTTACTGGGGTATTTATTTCTTTTTTTTTTTAATGCTTATTCCATTTCACAGTACTGTATTAGTTCTGCCATACATTGACATGAATCAGCCACAGGTGTAGACGATCTCCCCATGTTAAAGCCCCCTCTCACCTCCCTTCCCTGCCCATCCCCCCGGTTCATCCCATACACCAGCCCCAAGCATCCTGTATCCTGTATTGAACATAGACTGGTGCTTCATCTCCCATATGATTGTATACATGTTTCGTTGTCCTTCTCCCAGATCTTCCCACCCTCTCCCTCTCCCTCTGAAGCCAACAGTCCGTTCTATACCTCTGTGTCTCTTATATTGTCTCACTTTCGGGGTCATCATTACTGTCTTCTAAATTCCATATATATGTGTCAGTATA